>OZ020609.1:22636778-22952536 GCA_963971545.1 Philophylla caesio | reverse complement strand
CATAACCACGCCCACCTGCCATATGAAGAATACTTAGAAATATCAATAAACTTCGTTTTTTCCGTATCAATTAAAGCAAAGAATGAACGTATTTGCAACGATTTTGAACTAAGTCACTGTATTTTGAAATTCTGAAAAATAGTCGTTGCCACGCCCACTTATAAAAAATTCCGTGTTTGAAATCGGACCATAACCACGCCCACCTGCAATATGAAGAATATCATTAAACTTCGTTTTTTCGGTACTATATTTAACAAATTAATTAAAATTTGAAGTTAAGAGCTATGTAAAAAATGAACCTGTACTTTATTAAAATAAAAAAAGGTGTGTTCGTATATGTAGCGATTTCGAACTAAGTCACTGTATTTATGAAATTCTGAAAAATAGTCGTTGCCACGCCCACTTATGAAAAATTCCGTGTTTGAAATCGGACCATAACCACGCCCACCTGCCATATGAAGAATACTTAGAAATATCAATAAACTTCGTTTTTTCCGTATCAATTAAAGCAAAGAATGAACGTATTTGCAACGATTTTGAACTAAGTCACTGTATTTATGAAATTCTGAAAAATAGTCGTTGCCACGCCCACTTATGAAAAATTCCGTGTTTGAAATCGGACCATAACCACGCCCACCTGCCATATGAAGAATACTTAGAAATATCAATAAACTTCGTTTTTTCCGTATCAATTAAAGCAAAGAATGAACGTATTTGCAGCGATTTTGAACTAAGTCACTGTATTTATGAAATTCTGAAAAATAGTCGTTGCCACGCCCACTTATGAAAAATTCCGTGTTTGAAATCGGACCATAACCCCGCCGACCTGCCAAATAAGAATACTTAGAAATATCAATAAACTTCTTTTTTCCCGTATCAATTAAAGCAAAGTGTAAACGTGTTAGCAACGATTTTAAACTAAGTCACTGTATTTTGAAATTCGGAAAAATAGTCGTTGCCACGCCCACTTATGAAAAATTCCGTGTTTGAAATCGGACCATAACCACGCCCACCTGCCATATGAAGAATACTTAGAAATATCAATAAACTTCGTTTTTTCCGTATCAATTAAAGCAAAGAATGAACGTATTTGCAACGATTTTGAACTAAGTCACTGTATTTATGAAATTCTGAAAAATAGTCGTTGCCACGCCCACTTATAAAAAATTCCGTGTTTGAAATCGGACCATAACCACGCCCACCTGCCATATGAAGAATACTTAGAAATATCAATAAACTTCGTTTTTTCCGTATCAATTAAAGCAAAGAATGAACGTATTTGCAACGATTTTGAACTAAGTCACTGTATTTATGAAATTCTGAAAAATAATCGTTGCCACGCCCACTTATGAAAAATTCCGTGTTTTAAATCGGACCATAACCACGCCCACCTGCCATATGAAGAATACTTAGAAATATCAATAAACTTCGTTTTTTCCGTATCAATTAAAGCAAAGAATGAACGTATTTGCAACGATTTTGAACTAAGTCACTGTATTTATGAAATTCTGAAAAATAGTCGTTGCCACGCCCACTTATAAAAAATTCCGTGTTTGAAATCGGACCATAACCACGCCCACCTGCCATATAAAGAATACTTAGAAATATCAATAAACTTCGTTTTTTCCGTATCAATTAAAGCAAAGAATGAACGTATTTGCAACGATTTTGAACTAAGTCACTGTATTTATGAAATTCTGAAAAATAGTCGTTGCCACGCCCATTTATGAAAAATTCTGTGTTTGAAATCGGACCATAACCCCGCCCACCTGCCATATAAAGAATACTTAGAAATATCAATAAACTTCGTTTTTCCCGTATCAATTAAAGCAAAGTCTGAACGTATTTGCAACGATTTTAAACTAAGTCACTGTATTTATGAAATTCTGAAAAATAGTCGTTACCACGCCCACTTATGAAAAATTCCGTGTTTGAAATCGGACCATAACCACGCCCACGTGCCATATGAAGAATACTTAGAAATATCAATAAACTTCGTTTTTTCCGTATCAATTAAAGCAAAGAATGAACGTGTTAGCAACGATTTTGAACTAAGTCACTGTATTTATGAAATTCTGAAAAATAGTCGTTGCCACGCCCCCTTATGAAAAATCCCGTGTTTGAAATCGGACCACAACCACGCCCACCTGCCATATAAAGAATACTTAGAAATATCAATAAACTTCGTTTTTTCGGTATCAATTAAAGCAAAGTGTAAACGTGTTAGCAACGATTTTGAACTAAGTCACTGTATTTATGAAATTCTGAAAAATAGTCGTTGCCACGCCCACTTATGAAAAATTCCGTGTTTGAAATCGGACCATAACCACGCCCACCTGCCATATGAAGAATACTTAGAAATATCAATAAACTTCGTTTTTTCGGTATCAATTAAAGCAAAGTGTAAACGTGTTAGCAACGATTTTGAAGTAAGTCACTGTATTTATGAAATTCTGAAAAATAGTCGTTGCCACGCCCATTTATGAAAAATTCTGTGTTTGAAATCGGACCATAACCCCGCCCACCTGCCATATAAAGAATACTTAGAAATATCAATAAACTTCGTTTTTCCCGTATCAATTAAAGCAAAGTCTGAACGTATTTGCAACGATTTTAAACTAAGTCACTGTATTTATGAAATTCTGAAAAATAGTCGTTACCACGCCCACTTATGAAAAATTCCGTGTTTGAAATCGGACCATAACCACGCCCACCTGCCATATGAAGAATACTTAGAAATATCAATAAACTTCGTTTTTTCCGTATCAATTAAAGCAAAGAATGAACGTGTTAGCAACGATTTTGAACTAAGTCACTGTATTTATGAAATTCTGAAAAATAGTCGTTGCCACGCCCACTTGTGAAAAATTCCGTGTTTGAAATCGGACCATAACCACGCCCACCTGCCATATGAAGAATACTTAGAAATATCAATAAACTTCGTTTTTTCCGTATCAATTAAAGCAAAGAATGAACGTATTTGCAACGATTTTGAACTAAGTCACTGTATTTATGAAATTCTGAAAAATAGTCGTTGCCACGCCCACTTATGAAAAATTCCGTGTTTGAAATCGGACCATAACCCCGCCCACCTGCCATATGAAGAATACTTAGAAATATCAATAAACTTCGTTTTTTCCGTATCAATTAAAGCAAAGAATGAACGTATTTGCAACGATTTTGAACTAAGTCACTGTATTTATGAAATTCTGAAAAATAGTCGTTGCCACGCCCACTTATGAAAAATTCCGTGCTTGAAATCGGATCATAACCACGCCCACCTGCCATATGAAGAATACTTAGAAATATTAATAAACTTCGTTTTTTCGGTATCAATTAAAGCAAAGTGTAAACGTGTTAGCAACGATTTTGTACTAAGTCACTGTATTTATGAAATTCTGAAAAATAGTCGTTGCCACGCCCACTTATGAAAAATTCCGTGTTTGAAATCGGACCATAACCCCGCCCCCCTGCCATATAAAGAATACTTAGAATCATCAATAAACTTCGTTTTTTCCGTATCAATTAAAGCAAAGAATGAACGTATTTGCAGCGATTTTGAACTAAGTCACTGTATTTATGAAATTCTGAAAAATAGTCGTTGCCACGCCCACTTATGAAAAATTCCGTGTTTGATATCGGACCATAACCACGCCCACCTGCCATATAAAGAATACTTAGAAATATCAATAAACTTCGTTTTTTCCGTATCAATTAAAGCAAAGAATGAACGTATTTGCAACGATTTTGAACTAAGTCACTGTATTTATGAAATTCTGAAAAATAGTCGTTGCCACGCCCACTTATGAAAAATTCCGTGTTTGAAATCGGACCATAACCCCGCCCACCTGCCATATGAAGAATACTTAGAAATATCAATAAACTTCGTTTTTTCCGTATCAATTAAAGCAAAGAATGAACGTATTTGCAACGATTTTGAACTAAGTCACTGTATTTATGAAATTCTGAAAAATAGTCGTTGCCACGCCCACTTATGAAAAATTCCGTGCTTGAAATCGGATCATAACCACGCCCACCTGCCATATGAAGAATACTTAGAAATATTAATAAACTTCGTTTTTTCGGTATCAATTAAAGCAAAGTGTAAACGTGTTAGCAACGATTTTGTACTAAGTCACTGTATTTATGAAATTCTGAAAAATAGTCGTTGCCACGCCCACTTATGAAAAATTCCGTGTTTGAAATCGGACCATAACCCCGCCCCCCTGCCATATAAAGAATACTTAGAATCATCAATAAACTTCGTTTTTTCCGTATCAATTAAAGCAAAGAATGAACGTATTTGCAGCGATTTTGAACTAAGTCACTGTATTTATGAAATTCTGAAAAATAGTCGTTGCCACGCCCACTTATGAAAAATTCAGTGTTTGATATCGGACCATAACCACGCCCACCTGCCATATAAAGAATACTTAGAATCATCAATAAACTTCGTTTTCTCCGTATCAATTAAAGCAAAGAATGAACGTATTTGCAACGATTTTGAACTAAGTCACTGTATTTATGAAATTCTGAAAAATAGTCGTTGCCACGCCCATTTATGAAAAATTCTGTGTTTGAAATCGGACCATAACCCCGCCCACCTGCCATATAAACAATACTTAGAAATATCAATAAACTTCGTTTTTCCCGTATCAATTAAAGCAAAGTCTGAACGTATTTGCAACGATTTTAAACTAAGTCACTGTATTTATGAAATTCTGAAAAATAGTCGTTACCACGCCCACTTATGAAAAATTCCGTGTTTGAAATCGGACCATAACCACGCCCACGTGCCATATGAAGAATACTTAGAAATATCAATAAACTTCGTTTTTTCCGTATCAATTAAAGCAAAGAATGAACGTGTTAGCAACGATTTTGAACTAAGTCACTGTATTTATGAAATTCTGAAAAATAGTCGTTGCCACGCCTTATGAAAAATCCCGTGTTTGAAATCGGACCACAACCACGCCCACCTGCCATATAAAGAATACTTAGAAATATCAATAAACTTCGTTTTTTCGGTATCAATTAAAGCAAAGTGTAAACGTGTTAGCAACGATTTTGAACTAAGTCACTGTATTTATGAAATTCTGAAAAATAGTCGTTGCCACGCCCACTTATGAAAAATTCCGTGTTTGAAATCGGACCATAACCACGCCCACCTGCCATATGAAGAATACTTAGAAATATCAATAAACTTCGTTTTTTCGGTATCAATTAAAGCAAAGTGTAAACGTGTTAGCAACGATTTTGAAGTAAGTCACTGTATTTATGAAATTCTGAAAAATAGTCGTTGCCACGCCCATTTATGAAAAATTCTGTGTTTGAAATCGGACCATAACCCCGCCCACCTGCCATATAAAGAATACTTAGAAATATCAATAAACTTCGTTTTTCCCGTATCAATTAAAGCAAAGTCTGAACGTATTTGCAACGATTTTAAACTAAGTCACTGTATTTATGAAATTCTGAAAAATAGTCGTTACCACGCCCACTTATGAAAAATTCCGTGTTTGAAATCGGACCATAACCACGCCCACCTGCCATATGAAGAATACTTAGAAATATCAATAAACTTCGTTTTTTCCGTATCAATTAAAGCAAAGAATGAACGTGTTAGCAACGATTTTGAACTAAGTCACTGTATTTATGAAATTCTGAAAAATAGTCGTTGCCACGCCCACTTGTGAAAAATTCCGTGTTTGAAATCGGACCATAACCACGCCCACCTGCCATATGAAGAATACTTAGAAATATCAATAAACTTCGTTTTTTCCGTATCAATTAAAGCAAAGAATGAACGTATTTGCAACGATTTTGAACTAAGTCACTGTATTTATGAAATTCTGAAAAATAGTCGTTGCCACGCCCACTTATGAAAAATTCCGTGTTTGAAATCGGACCATAACCCCGCCCACCTGCCATATGAAGAATACTTAGAAATATCAATAAACTTCGTTTTTTCCGTATCAATTAAAGCAAAGATTGAACGTATTTGCAACGATTTTGAACTAAGTCACTGTATTTATGAAATTCTGAAAAATAGTCGTTGCCACGCCCACTTATGAAAAATTCCGTGCTTGAAATCGGATCATAACCACGCCCACCTGCCATATGAAGAATACTTAGAAATATTAATAAACTTCGTTTTTTCGGTATCAATTAAAGCAAAGTGTAAACGTGTTAGCAACGATTTTGTACTAAGTCACTGTATTTATGAAATTCTGAAAAATAGTCGTTGCCACGCCCACTTATGAAAAATTCCGTGTTTGAAATCGGACCATAACCCCGCCCCCCTGCCATATAAAGAATACTTAGAATCATCAATAAACTTCGTTTTTTCCGTATCAATTAAAGCAAAGAATGAACGTATTTGCAGCGATTTTGAACTAAGTCACTGTATTTATGAAATTCTGAAAAATAGTCGTTGCCACGCCCACTTATGAAAAATTCCGTGTTTGATATCGGACCATAACCACGCCCACCTGCCATATAAAGAATACTTAGAATCATCAATAAACTTCGTTTTCTCCGTATCAATTAAAGCAAAGAATGAACGTATTTGCAACGATTTTGAACTAAGTCACTGTATTTATGAAATTCTGAAAAATAGTCGTTGCCACGCCCACTTATGAAAAATTCCGTGTTTGAAATCGGACCATAACCATGCCCACCTGGCATATGAAGAATACTTAGAAATATCAATAAACTTCGTTTTTTCGGTATCAATTAAAGCAAAGTGTAAACGTGTTAGCAACGATTTTGAACTAAGTCACTGTATTTATGAAATTCTGAAAAATAGGCGTTGCCACGCCCACTTATGAAAAATTCCGTGTTTGAAATCGGACCATAACCCCGCCCACCTGCCATATAAAGAATACTTAGAAAAATCAATAAACTTCGTTTTTTCGGTATTAAATTAATTAAAAGTTGAAGTTAAGAGCGATTGTAAATAATGAAACTAAACTTTTGTTAAAATTAAAAAAATGGGCTTTACCACGCTGATATCATCATGAGAAAATTTTAAAATCGGGCAAAACTACGCCCACCATCCATATAGTGAAAGTATTGGAAGATGAAAAATTAAATCGTTTTCCGTATCTATTAAAGCAAAGAGTGTTCGTATATGTAGCGATTTCGAACTAAGTCACTGTATTTATGAAATTCTGAAAAATAGTCGTTGCACGCCCACCTATGAAAAATTCCGTGTTTTATATCGGACCATAACCACGCCTACCTGCCATATGAAGAATACTTAGAAATATCAAAAAACTTCGTTTTTTCCGTATCAATTAAAGCAAAGAATGAACGTATTTGCAACGATTTTGAACTAAGTCACTGTATTTATGAAATTCTGAAAAATAGTCGTTGCCACGCCCACTTATGAAAAATTCCGTGTTTGAAATCGGACCATAACCACGCCTACCTGCCATATGAAGAATACTTAGAAATATCAAAAAACTTCGTTTTTTCCGTATCAATTAAAGCAAAGAATGAACGTATTTGCAACGATTTTGAACTAAGTCACTGTATTTATGAAATTCTGAAAAATAGTCGTTGCCACGCCCACTTATGAAAAATTCCGTGTTTGAAATCGGACCATAACCACGCCCACCTGCCATATGAAGAATACTTAGAAATATCAATAAACTTCGATTTTTCGGTATCAATTAAAGCAAAGTGTAAACGTGTTAGCAACGATTTTGAACTAAGTCACTGTATTTATGAAATTCTGAAAAATAGTCGTTGCCACGCCCACTTATGAAAAATTCCGTGCTTGAAATCGGATCATAACCACGCCCACCTGCCATATGAAGAATACTTAGAAATATCAATAAACTTCGTTTTTTCGGTATCAATTAAAGCAAAGTGTAAACGTGTTAGCAACGATTTTGAACTAAGTCACTGTATTTATGAATACTTTAATTGATACGGGAAAAAAGAAGTTTATTGATATTTCTAAAGTCACTGTATTTATGAAATTCTGAAAAACTTCTAAAGTCACTGTATTTATGAAATTCTGAAAAACTTCGTTTTTCCCGTATCAATTAAAGCAAAGTCTGAACGTATTTGCAACGATTTTAAACTAAGTCACTGTATTTATGAAATTCTGAAAAATAGTCGTTACCACGCCCACTTATGAAAAATTCCGTGTTTGAAATCGGACCATAACCACGCCCACCTGCCATATGAAGAATACTTAGAAATATCAATAAACTTCGTTTTTTCCGTATCAATTAAAGCAAAGAATGAACGTGTTAGCAACGATTTTGAACTAAGTCACTGTATTTATGAAATTCTGAAAAATAGTCGTTGCCACGCCCACTTATGAAAAATTCCGTGTTTGAAATCGGACCATAACCACGCCCACCTGCCATATGAAGAATACTTAGAAATATCAATAAACTTCGTTTTTTCCGTATCAATTAAAGCAAAGAATGAACGTATTTGCAACGATTTTGAACTAAGTCACTGTATTTATGAAATTCTGAAAAATAGTCGTTGCCACGCCCACTTATGAAAAATTCCGTGTTTGAAATCGGACCATAACCCCGCCCACCTGCCATATAAAGAATACTTAGAAAAATCAATAAACTTCGTTTTTTCGGTATCAATTAAAGCAAAGTGTAAACGTGTTAGCAACGATTTTGAACTAAGTCACTGTATTTATGAAATTCTGAAAAATAGGCGTTGCCACGCCCACTAATGAAAAATTCCGTGTTTGAAATCGGACCATAACCCCGCCCACCTGCCATATAAAGAATACTTAGAAAAATCAATAAACTTCGTTTTTTCGGTATTAAATTAATTAAAAGTTGAAGTTAAAAGCGATTGTAAATAATGAAACTAAACTTTTGTTAAAATTAAAAAAATGGGCTTTACCACGCTGATATCATCATGAGAAAATTTTGAAATCGGACAAAACTATGCCCACCATCCATATAGTGAAAGTATTGAAAGATGAAAAATTAAATCGTTTTCCGTATCTATTAAAGCAAAGTGTGTTCGTATATGTAGCGATATCGAACTAAGTCACTGTATTTATGAAATTCTGAAAAATAGTCGTTGCCACGCCCACTTATAAAAAATTCCGTGTTTGAAATCGGACCATAACCACGCCCACCTGCAATATGAAGAATATCAATAAACTTCGTTTTTTCGGTACTATATTTAACAAATTAATTAAAATTTTAAGTTAAGAGCTATGTAAACAATGAACCTGTACTTTTATTAAAATAAAAAAAGGTGTGTTCGTATATGTAGCGATTTCGAACTAAGTCACTGTATTTATGAAATTCTGAAAAATAGTTGTTGCCACGCCCACTTATGAAAAATTCCGTGCTTGAAATCGGATCATAACCACGCCCACCTGCCATATGAAGAATACTTAGAAATATCAATAAACTTCGTTTTTTCGGTATCAATTAAAGCAAAGTGTAAACGTGTTAGCAACGATTTTGAACTAAGTCACTGTATTTATGAATACTTTAATTGATACGGGAAAAAAGAAGTTTATTGATATTTCTAAAGTCACTGTATTTATGAAATTCTGAAAACTTCTAAAGTCACTGTATTTATGAAATTCTGAAAAACTTCGTTTTTCCCGTATCAATTAAAGCAAAGTCTGAACGTATTTGCAACGACTTTAAACTAAGTCACTGTATTTATGAAATTCTGAAAAATAGTCGTTACCACGCCCACTTATGAAAAATTCCGTGTTTAAAATCGGACCATAACCACGCCCACCTGCCATATGAAGAATACTTAGAAATATCAATAAACTTCGTTTTTCCGTATCAATTAAAGCAAAGAATGAACGTGTTAGCAACGATTTTGAACTAAGTCACTGTATTTATGAAATTCTGAAAAATAGTCGTTGCCACGCCCACTTATGAAAAATTCCGTGTTTGAAATCGGACCATAACCACGCCCACCTGCCATATGAAGAATACTTAGAAATATCAATAAACTTCGTTTTTTCCGTATCAATTAAAGCAAAGAATGAACGTATTTGCAACGATTTTGAACTAAGTCACTGTATTTATGAAATTCTGAAAAATAGTCGTTGCCACGCCCACTTATGAAAAATTCCGTGTTTGAAATCGGACCATAACCCCGCCCACCTGCCATATAAAGAATACTTAGAAAAATCAATAAACTTCGTTTTTTCGGTATCAATTAAAGCAAAGTGTAAACGTGTTAGCAACGATTTTGAACTAAGTCACTGTATTTATGAAATTCTGAAAAATAGGCGTTGCCACGCCCACTAATGAAAAATTCCGTGTTTGAAATCGGACCATAACCCCGCCCACCTGCCATATAAAGAATACTTAGAAAAATCAATAAACTTCGTTTTTTCGGTATTAAATTAATTAAAAGTTGAAGTTAAAAGCGATTGTAAATAATGAAACTAAACTTTTGTTAAAATTAAAAAAATGGGCTTTACCACGCTGATATCATCATGAGAAAATTTTGAAATCGGACAAAACTATGCCCACCATCCATATAGTGAAAGTATTGAAAGATGAAAAATTAAATCGTTTTCCGTATCTATTAAAGCAAAGTGTGTTCGTATATGTAGCGATATCGAACTAAGTCACTGTATTTATGAAATTCTGAAAAATAGTCGTTGCCACGCCCACTTATAAAAAATTCCGTGTTTGAAATCGGACCATAACCACGCCCACCTGCAATATGAAGAATATCAATAAACTTCGTTTTTTCGGTACTATATTTAACAAATTAATTAAAATTTGAAGTTAAGAGCTATGTAAAAAATGAACCTGTACTTTTATTAAAATAAAAAAAGGTGTGTTCGTATATGTAGCGATTTCGAACTAAGTCACTGTATTTATGAAATTCTGAAAAATAGTCGTTGCACGCCCACTTATGAAAAATTCCGTGTTTGAAATCGGACCATAACCACGCCCACCTGCCATATGAAGAATACTTAGAAATATCAATAAACTTCGTTTTTTCGGTATCAATTAAAGCAAAGTGTAAACGTGTTAGCAACGATTTTGAACTAAGTCACTGTATTTATGAAATTCTGAAAAATAGTCGTTGCCACGCCCACTTATGAAAAATTCCGTGTTTGATATCGGACCATAACCCCGCCCACCTGCCATATAAAGAATACTTAGAAATATCAATAAACTTCGTTTTTCCCGTATCAATTAAAGCAAAGTCTGAACGTATTTGCAACGATTTTAAACTAAGTCACTGTATTTATGAAATTCTGAAAAATAGTCGTTGCCACGCCCACTTATGAAAAATTCCGTGCTTGAAATCGGATCATAACCACGCCCACCTGCCATATGAAGAATACTTAGAAATATCAATAAACTTCGTTTTTTCGGTATCAATTAAAGCAAAGTGTAAACGTGTTAGCAACGATTTTGAACTAAGTCACTGTATTTATGAATACTTTAATTGATACGGGAAAAAAGAAGTTTATTGATATTTCTAAAGTCACTGTATTTATGAAATTCTGAAAAATAGTCGTTGCCACGCCCATTTATGAAAAATTCTGTGTTTGAAATCGGACCATAACCCCGCCCACCTGCCATATAAAGAATACTTAGAAATATCAATAAACTTCGTTTTTCCCGTATCAATTAAAGCAAAGTCTGAACGTATTTGCAACGATTTTAAACTAAGTCACTGTATTTATGAAATTCTGAAAAATAGTCGTTGCCACGCCCACTTATGAAAAATTCCGTGTTTGAAATCGGACCATAACCACGCCCACCTGCCATATGAAGAATACTTAGAAATATCAATAAACTTCGTTTTTCCCGTATCAATTAAAGCAAAGTCTGAACGTATTTGCAACGATTTTAAACTAAGTCACTGTATTTATGAAATTCTGAAAAATAGTCGTTGCCACGCCCACTTATGAAAAATTCCGTGTTTGAAATCGGAAGATGACCACGCCCACCTGCCATATAAAGAATACTTAGAAATATCAATAAACTTCGTTTTTTCGGTATCAATTAAAGCAAAGTGTAAACGTGTTAGCAACGATTTTGAACTAAGTCACTGTATTTATGAAATTCTGAAAAATAGTCGTTGCCACGCCCACTTATGAAAAATTCCGTTTTGATATCGGACCATAACCACGCCCACCTGCCATATAAAGAATACTTAGAATCATCAATAAACTTCGTTTTTTCCGTATCAATTAAAGCAAAGAATGAACGTATTTGCAACGATTTTGAACTAAGTCAATGTATTTATGAAATTCTGAAAAATAGGCGTTGCCACGCCCACTTATGAAAAATTCCGTGTTTGAAATCGGACCATAACCCCGCCCACCTGCCATATAAAGAATACTTAGAAAAATCAATAAACTTCGTTTTTTCGGTATTAAATTAATTAAAAGTTGAAGTTAAGAGCGATTGTAAATAATGAAACTAAACTTTTGTTAAAATTAAAAAAATGGGCTTTACCACGCTGATATCATCATGAGAAAATTTTGAAATCGGACAAAACTATGCCCACCATCCATATAGTGAAAGTATAGAAAGATGAAAAATTAAATCGTTTTCCGTATCTATTAAAGCAAAGTGTGTTCGTATATGTAGCGATTTCGGACCATAACCCCGCCCACTTGCCATATAAAGAATACTTAGAAATATCAATAAACTTCGTTTTTCCCGTATCAATTAAAGCAAAGTCTGAACGTATTTGCAACGATTTTGAACTAAGTCACTGTATTTATGAAATTCTGAAAAATAGTCGTTGCCACGCCCACTTATGAAAAATTCCGTGCTTGAAATCGGACCATAACCACGCCCACCTGCCATATGAAGAATACTTAGAAATATCAATAAACTTCGTTTTTTCAGTATCAATTAAAGCAAAGTGTAAACGTGTTAGCAACGATTTTGAACTAAGTCACTGTATTTATGAAATTCTGAAAAATAGTCGTTGCCACGCCCACTTATGAAAAATTCCGTGTTTGATATCGGACCATAACCCCGCCCACCTGCCATATAAAGAATACTTAGAAATATCAATAAACTTCGTTTTTCCCGTATCAATTAAAGCAAAGTCTGAACGTATTTGCAACGATTTTAAACTAAGTCACTGTATTTATGAAATTCTGAAAAATAGTCGTTGCCACGCCCACTTATGAAAAATTCCGTGCTTGAAATCGGATCATAACCACGCCCACCTGCCATATGAAGAATACTTAGAAATATCAATAAACTTCGTTTTTTCGGTATCAATTAAAGCAAAGTGTAAACGTGTTAGCAACGATTTTGAACTAAGTCACTGTATTTATGAATACTTTAATTGATACGGGAAAAAAGAAGTTTATTGATATTTCTAAAGTCACTGTATTTATGAAATTTTGAAAAATAGTCGTTGCCACGCCCATTTATGAGAAATTCTGTGTTTGAAATCGGACCATAACCCCGCCCACCTGCCATATAAAGAATACTTAGAAATATCAATAAACTTCGTTTTTCCCGTATCAATTAAAGCAAAGTCTGAACGTATTTGCAACGATTTTAAACTAAGTCACTGTATTTATGAAATTCTGAAAAATAGTCGTTGCCACGCCCACTTATGAAAAATTCCGTGTTTGAAATCGGACCATAACCACGCCCACCTGCCATATAAAGAATACTTAGAATCATCAATAAACTTCGTTTTTTCCGTATCAATTAAAGCAAAGAATGAACGTATTTGCAACGATTTTGAACTAAGTCACTGTATTTATGAAATTCTGAAAAATAGTCGTTGCCACGCCCACTTATGAAAAATTCCGTGTTTGAAATCGGACCATAACCATGCCCACCTGGCATATGAAGAATACTTAGAAATATCAATAAACTTCGTTTTTTCGGTATCAATTAAAGCAAAGTGTAAACGTGTTAGCAACGATTTTGAACTAAGTCACTGTATTTATGAAATTCTGAAAAATAGGCGTTGCCACGCCCACTTATGAAAAATTCCGTGTTTGAAATCGGACCATAACCCCGCCCACCTGCCATATAAAGAATACTTAGAAAAATCTATAAACTTCGTATTTTCGGTATTAAATTAATTAAAAGTTGAAGTTAAGAGCGATTGTAAATAATGAAACTAAACTTTTGTTAAAATTAAAAAAATGGGCTTTACCACGCTGATATCATCATGAGAAAATTTTGAAATCGGACAAAACTATGCCCACCATCCATATAGTGAAAGTATTGAAAGATGAAAGTTTAAATCGTTTTCCGTATCTATTAAAGCAAAGTGTGTTCGTATATGTAGCGATTTCGAACTAAGTCACTGTATTTATGAAATTCTGAAAAATAGTCGTTGCCACGCCCACTTATAAAAAATTCCGTGTTTGAAATCGGACCATAACCACGCCCACCTGCAATATGAAGAATATCAATAAACTTCGTTTTTTCGGTACTATATTTAACAAATTAATTAAAATTTGAAGTTAAGAGCTATGTAAAAAATGAACCTGTACTTTTATTAAAATAAAAAAAGGTGTGTTCGTATATGTAGCGATTTCGAACTAAGTCACTGTATTTATGAAATTCTGAAAAATAGTCGTTGCACGCCCACTTATGAAAAATTCCGTGTTTGAAATCGGACCATAACCACGCCCACCTGCCATATAAAGAATACTTAGAAATATCAATAAACTTCGTTTTTTCAGTATCAATTAAAGCAAAGTGTAAACGTGTTAGCAACGATTTTGAACTAAGTCACTGTATTTATGAAATTCTGAAAAATAGTCGTTGCCACGCCCACTTATGAAAAATTCCGTGTTTGAAATCGGACCCATAACCCCGCCCACCTGCCATATAAAGAATACTTAGAAATATCAATAAACTTCGTTTTTCCCGTATCAATTAAAGCAAAGTCTGAACGTATTTGCAACGATTTTAAACTAAGTCACTGTATTTATGAAATTCTGAAAAATAGTCGTTGCCACGCCCACTTATGAAAAATTCCGTGTTTGAAATCGGACCATAACCACGCCCACCTGCCATATGAAGAATACTTAGAAATATCAATAAACTTCGTTTTTCCCGTATCAATTAAAGCAAAGTCTGAACGTATTTGCAACGATTTTAAACTAAGTCACTGTATTTATGAAATTCTGAAAAATAGTCGTTGCCACGCCCACTTATGAAAAATTCCGTGTTTGAAATCGGACCATAACCACGCCCACCTGCCATATGAAGAATACTTAGAAATATCAATAAACTTCGTTTTTCCCGTATCAATTAAAGCAAAGTCTGAACGTATTTGCAACGATTTTGAACTAAGTCACTGTATTTATGAAATTCTGAAAAATAGGCGTTGCCACGCCCACTTATTAAAAATTCCGTGTTTGAAATTGGACCATAACCCCGCCCACCTGCCATATAAAGAATACTTAGAAATATCAATAAACTTCGTTTTTTCGGTATTAAATTTAACAAATTAATTAAAAGTTGAAGTTAAGAGCGATTGTAAATAATGAAACTAAACTTTTGTGAAAATAAAAAAAGGTGTGTTCGTATATGTAGCGATTTCGAACTAAGTCACTGTATTTATGAAATTCTGAAAAATAGTCGTTGCCACGCCCACTTAGGAAAAATTCCGTGTTTGAAATCGGACCATAACCACGCCCACCTGCCATATAAAGAATACTTAGAAATATCAATAAACTTCGTTTTTTCGGTATTAAATTTAACAAATTAATTAAAAGTTGAAGTTAAGAGCGATTGTAAATAATGAAACTAAACTTTTGTGAAAATAAAAAAAGGTGTGTTCGTATATGTAGCGATTTCGAACTAAGTCACTGTATTTATGAAATTCTGAAAAATAGTCGTTGCCACGCCCACTTATGAAAAATTCCGTGTTTGAAATCGGACCATAACCACGCCCACCTGCCATATGAAGAATACTTAGAAATATCAATAAACTTCGTTTTTCCCGTATCAATTAAAGCAAAGTCTGAACGTATTTGCAACGATTTTAAACTAAGTCACTGTATTTATGAAATTCTGAAAAATAGTCGTTGCCACGCCCACTTATGAAAAATTCCGTGCTTGAAATCGGATCATAACCACGCCCACCTGCCATATGAAGAATACTTAGAAATATCAATAAACTTCGTTTTTTCGGTATCAATTAAAGCAAAGTGTAAACGTGTTAGCAACGATTTTGAACTAAGTCACTGTATTTATGAATACTTTAATTGATACGGGAAAAAAGAAGTTTATTGATATTTCTAAAGTCACTGTATTTATGAAATTTTGAAAAATAGTCGTTGCCACGCCCATTTATGAGAAATTCTGTGTTTGAAATCGGACCATAACCCCGCCCACCTGCCATATAAAGAATACTTAGAAATATCAATAAACTTCGTTTTTCCCGTATCAATTAAAGCAAAGTCTGAACGTATTTGCAACGATTTTAAACTAAGTCACTGTATTTATGAAATTCTGAAAAATAGTCGTTGCCACGCCCACTTATGAAAAATTCCGTGTTTGAAATCGGACCATAACCACGCCCACCTGCCATATAAAGAATACTTAGAATCATCAATAAACTTCGTTTTTTCCGTATCAATTAAAGCAAAGAATGAACGTATTTGCAACGATTTTGAACTAAGTCACTGTATTTATGAAATTCTGAAAAATAGTCGTTGCCACGCCCACTTATGAAAAATTCCGTGTTTGAAATCGGACCATAACCATGCCCACCTGGCATATGAAGAATACTTAGAAATATCAATAAACTTCGTTTTTTCGGTATCAATTAAAGCAAAGTGTAAACGTGTTAGCAACGATTTTGAACTAAGTCACTGTATTTATGAAATTCTGAAAAATAGGCGTTGCCACGCCCACTTATGAAAAATTCCGTGTTTGAAATCGGACCATAACCCCGCCCACCTGCCATATAAAGAATACTTAGAAAAATCTATAAACTTCGTTTTTTCGGTATTAAATTAATTAAAAGTTGAAGTTAAGAGCGATTGTAAATAATGAAACTAAACTTTTGTTAAAATTAAAAAAATGGGCTTTACCACGCTGATATCATCATGAGAAAATTTTGAAATCGGACAAAACTATGCCCACCATCCATATAGTGAAAGTATTGAAAGATGAAAGTTTAAATCGTTTTCCGTATCTATTAAAGCAAAGTGTGTTCGTATATGTAGCGATTTCGAACTAAGTCACTGTATTTATGAAATTCTGAAAAATAGTCGTTGCCACGCCCACTTATAAAAAATTCCGTGTTTGAAATCGGACCATAACCACGCCCACCTGCAATATGAAGAATATCAATAAACTTCGTTTTTTCGGTACTAAATTTAACAAATTAATTAAAATTTGAAGTTAAGAGCTATGTAAAAAATGAACCTGTACTTTTATTAAAATAAAAAAAGGTGTGTTCGTATATGTAGCGATTTCGAACTAAGTCACTGTATTTATGAAATTCTGAAAAATAGTCGTTGCACGCCCACTTATGAAAAATTCCGTGTTTGAAATCGGACCATATCCACGCCCACCTGCCATATAAAGAATACTTAGAAATATCAATAAACTTCGTTTTTTCAGTATCAATTAAAGCAAAGTGTAAACGTGTTAGCAACGATTTTGAACTAAGTCACTGTATTTATGAAATTCTGAAAAATAGTCGTTGCCACGCCCACTTATGAAAAATTCCGTGTTTGAAATCGGACCATAACCCCGCCCACCTGCCATATAAAGAATACTTAGAAATATCAATAAACTTCGTTTTTCCCGTATCAATTAAAGCAAAGTCTGAACGTATTTGCAACGATTTTAAACTAAGTCACTGTATTTATGAAATTCTGAAAAATAGTCGTTGCCACGCCCACTTATGAAAAATTCCGTGTTTGAAATCGGACCATAACCACGCCCACCTGCCATATGAAGAATACTTAGAAATATCAATAAACTTCGTTTTTCCCGTATCAATTAAAGCAAAGTCTGAACGTATTTGCAACGATTTTAAACTAAGTCACTGTATTTATGAAATTCTGAAAAATAGTCGTTGCCACGCCCACTTATGAAAAATTCCGTGTTTGAAATCGGACCATAACCACGCCCACCTGCCATATGAAGAATACTTAGAAATATCAATAAACTTCGTTTTTCCCGTATCAATTAAAGCAAAGTCTGAACGTATTTGCAACGATTTTGAACTAAGTCACTGTATTTATGAAATTCTGAAAAATAGGCGTTGCCACGCCCACTTATTAAAAATTCCGTGTTTGAAATTGGACCATAACCCCGCCCACCTGCCATATAAAGAATACTTAGAAATATCAATAAACTTCGTTTTTTCGGTATTAAATTTAACAAATTAATTAAAAGTTGAAGTTAAGAGCGATTGTAAATAATGAAACTAAACTTTTGTGAAAATAAAAAAAGGTGTGTTCGTATATGTAGCGATTTCGAACTAAGTCACTGTATTTATGAAATTCTGAAAAATAGTCGTTGCCACGCCCACTTATGAAAAATTCCGTGTTTGAAATCGGACCATAACCACGCCCACCTGCCATATAAAGAATACTTAGAAATATCAATAAACTTCGTTTTTTCCGTATCAATTAAAGCAAAGAATGAACGTATTTGCAACGATTTTGAACTAAGTCACTGTATTTATGAAATTCTGAAAAATAGTCGTTGCCACGCCCACTTATGAAAAATTCCGTGTTTGAAATCGGACCATAACCACGCCCACCTGCTATATGAAGAATACTTAGAAATATCAATAAACTTTGTTTTTCCCGTATCAATTAAAGCAAAGTCTGAACGTATTTGCAACGATTTTAACTAAGTCACTGTATTTATGAAATTCTGAAAAATAGTCGTTGCCACGCCCATTTATGAAAAATTCCGTGTTTGAAATCGGACCATAACCACGCCCACCTGCCATATAAAGAATACTTAGAAATATCAATAAACTTCGTTTTTTCGGTATCAATTAAAGCAAAGTGTAAACGTGTTAGCAACGATTTTGAACTAAGTCACTGTATTTATGAAATTCTGAAAAATAGTCGTTGCCACGCCCACTTATGAAAAATTCCGTGTTTTAAATCGGACCATAACCACGCCTACCTGCCATATGAAGAATACTTAGAAATATCAAAAAACTTCGTTTTTTCCGTATCAATTAAAGCAAAGAATGAACGTATTTGCAACGATTTTGAACTAAGTCACTGTATTTATGAAATTCTGAAAAATAGTCGTTGCCACGCCCACTTATGAAAAATTCCGTGTTTGAAATCGGACCATAACCACGCCCACCTGCCATATGAAGAATACTTAGAAATATCAATAAACTTCGTTTTTCCCGTATCAATTAAAGCAAAGTCTGAACGTATTTGCAACGATTTTGAACTAAGTCACTGTATTTATGAAATTCTGAAAATAGTCGTTGCCACGCCCACTTATGAAAAATTCCGTGTTTGAAATCGGACCATAACCACGCCCACCTGCTATATGAAGAATACTTAGAAATATCAATAAACTTCGTTTTTTCCGTATCAATTAAAGCAAAGAATGAACGTATTTGCAACGATTTTGAACTAAGTCACTGTATTTATGAAATTCTGAAAAATAGGCGTTGCCACGCCCACTTATGAACAATTCCGTGTTTGAAATCGGACCATAACCACGCCCTCCTGCCATATGCAGAATACTTAGAAATATCAATAAACTTCGTTTTTTCGGTATTAAATTTAACAAATTAATTAAAAGTTGAAGTTAAGAGCGATTGTAAATAATGAAACTAAACTTTTGTTAAAATTAAAAAAATGGGCTTTACCACGCTGATATCATCATGAGAAAATTTTGAAATCGGACAAAACTACGCCCACCATCCATATAGTGAAAGTATTGAAAGATGAAAAATTAAATCGTTTTCCGTATCTATTAAAGCAAAGTGTGTTTGTATATGTAGCGATTTCGAACTAAGTCACTGTATTTATGAAATTCTGAAAAATAGTCGTTGCCACGCCCACTTATGAAAAATTCCGTGTTTGAAATCGGACCATAACCCCGCCCACCTGCCATATAAAGAATACTTAGAAAAATCAATAAACTTCGTTTTTTCGGTATTAAATTTAACAAATTAATTAAAAGTTGAAGTTAAGAGCGATTGTAAATAATGAAACTAAACTTTTGTTAAAATTAAAAAAATGGGCTTTACCACGCTGATATCATCATGAGAAAATTTTAAAATCGGACAAAACTACGCCCACCATCCATATAGTGAAAGTATTGAAAGATGAAAAATTAAATCGTTTTCCGTATCTATTAAAGCAAAGAGTGTTCGTATATGTAGCGATTTCGAACTAAGTCACTGTATTTATGAAATTCTGAAAAATAGTCGTTGCCACGCCCACTTATGAAAAATTCCGTGTTTGAAATCGGACCATAACCGCGCCCACCTGCCATATGAAGAATACTTAGAAATATCAATAAACTTCGTTTTTTCGGTATCAATTAAAGCAAAGTGTAAACGTGTTAGCTACGATTTTGAACTAAGTCACTGTATTTATGAAATTCTGAAAAATAGTCGTTGCCACGCCCACTTATAAAAAATTCCGTGTTTGAAATCGGACCATAACCACGCCCACCTGCCATATAAAGAATACTTAGAAATATCAATAAACTTCGTTTTTTCGGTATCAATTAAAGCAAAGTGTAAACGTGTTAGCAACGATTTTGAACTAAGTCACTGTATTTATGAAATTCTGAAAAATAGTATTTGCCACGCCCACTTATGAAAAATTCCGTGTTTGAAATCGGACCATAACCACGCCCACCTGCCATATAAAGAATACTTAGAAATATCAATAAACTTCGTTTTTTCGGTATCAATTAAAGCAAAGTGTAAACGTGTTAGCAACGATTTTGAACTAAGTCACTGTATTTATGAAATTCTGAAAAATAGTCTTTGCCACGCCCACTTATGAAAAATTCCGTTTTTGATATCGGACCATAACCACGCCCACCTGCCATATAAAGAATACTTAGAAATATGAATAAACTTCGTTTTTTCGGTATCAATTAAAGCAATGTGTGAACGTATTTGCAACAATTTTGAACCAAGTCACTGTATTTATGAAATTCTGAAAAATAGTCGTTGCCACGCCCACTTATGAAAAATTCCGTGGTTGATATCGGACCATAACCACGCCCACCTGCCATATAAAGAATACTTAGAAATATCAATAAACTTCGTTTTTTCGGTATCAATTAAAGCAAAGTGTAAACGTGTTAGCAACGATTTTGAACTAAGCACTGTATTTATGAAATTCTGAAAAATAGTCGTTGCCACGCCCACTTATGAAAAATTCCGTGTTTGATATCGGACCATAACCACGCCCACCTGCCATATAAAGAATACTTAGAAATATCAATAAACTTCGTTTTTTCGGTATCAATTAAAGCAATGTGTGAACGTATTTGCAACGATTTTGAACCAAGTCACTGTATTTATGAAATTCTGAAAAATAGTCGTTGCCACGCCCACTTATGAAAAATTCCGTGTTTGAAATCGGACCATAACCCCGCCCACCTGCCATATAAAGAATACTTAGAAATATCAATAAACTTCGTTTTTCCCGTATCAATTAAAGCAAAGTCTGAACGTATTTGCAACGATTTTAACTAAGTCACTGTATTTATGAAATTCTGAAAAATAGTCGTTGCCACGCCCACTTATGAAAAATTCCGTGTTTGAAATCGGACCATAACCCCGCCCACCTGCCATATAAAGAATACTTAGAATCATCAATAAACTTCGTTTTTTCCGTATCAATTAAAGCAAAGAATGAACGGTATTTGCAACGATTTTGAACTAAGTCACTGTATTTATGAAATTCTGAAAAATAGTCGTTGCCACGCCCACTTATGAAAAATTCCGTGTTTGAAATCGGACCATAACCACGCCCACCTGCCATATGAAGAATACTTAGAAATATCAATAAACTTCGTTTTTTCCGTATCAATTAAAGCAAAGTCTGAACGTATTTGCAACGATTTTAACTAAGTCACTGTATTTATGAAATTCTGAAAAATAGTCGTTGCCACGCCCACTTATGAAAAATTCCGTGTTTGAAATCGGACCATAACCACGCCCACCTGCCATATAAAGAATACTTAGAAATATCAATAAACTTCGTTTTTTCGGTATCAATTAAAGCAAAGTGTAAACGTGTTAGCAACGATTTTGAACTAAGCACTGTATTTATGAAATTCTGAAAAATAGTCGTTGCCACGCCCACTTATGAAAAATTCCGTGTTTGATATCGGACCATAACCACGCCCACCTGCCATATAAAGAATACTTAGAAATATCAATAAACTTCGTTTTTTCGGTATCAATTAAAGCAATGTGTGAACGTATTTGCAACGATTTTGAACCAAGTCACTGTATTTATGAAATTCTGAAAAATAGTCGTTGCCACGCCCACTTATGAAAAATTCCGTGTTTGAAATCGGACCATAACCCCGCCCACCTGCCATATAAAGAATACTTAGAAATATCAATAAACTTCGTTTTTCCCGTATCAATTAAAGCAAAGTCTGAACGTATTTGCAACGATTTTAACTAAGTCACTGTATTTATGAAATTCTGAAAAATAGTCGTTGCCACGCCCACTTATGAAAAATTCCGTGTTTGAAATCGGACCATAACCCCGCCCACCTGCCATATAAAGAATACTTAGAATCATCAATAAACTTCGTTTTTTCCGTATCAATTAAAGCAAAGAATGAACGGTATTTGCAACGATTTTGAACTAAGTCACTGTATTTATGAAATTCTGAAAAATAGTCGTTGCCACGCCCACTTATGAAAAATTCCGTGTTTGAAATCGGACCATAACCACGCCCACCTGCCATATGAAGAATACTTAGAAATATCAATAAACTTCGTTTTTTCCGTATCAATTAAAGCAAAGTCTGAACGTATTTGCAACGATTTTAACTAAGTCACTGTATTTATGAAATTCTGAAAAATAGTCGTTGCCACGCCCACTTATGAAAAATTCCGTGTTTGAAATCGGACCATAACCCCGCCCACCTGCCATATAAAGAATACTTAGAATCATCAATAAACTTCGTTTTTTCCGTATCAATTAAAGCAAAGAATGAACGTATTTGCAACGATTTTGAACTAAGTCACTGTATTTATGAAATTCTGAAAAATAGTCGTTGCCACGCCCACTTATGAAAAATTCCGTGTTTGAAATCGGACCATAACCCCGCCCACCTGCCATATGAAGAATACTTAGAAATATCAATAAACTTCGTTTTTTCCGTATCAATTAAAGCAAAGAATGAACGTATTTGCAACGATTTTGAACTAAGTCACTGTATTTATGAAATTCTGAAAAATAGTCGTTGCCACGCCCACTTATGAAAAATTCCGTGTTTGAAATCGGACCATAACCCCGCCCACCTGCCATATGAAGAATACCTAGAAATATCAATAAACTTCGTTTTTTCGGTATTAAATTTAACAAATTAATTAAAAGTTGAAGTTAAGAGCGATTGTAAATAATGAAACTAAACTTTGGTTAAAATTAAAAAAATGGGCTTTACCACGCTGATATCATCATGAGAAAATTTTGAAATCGGACAAAACTACGCCCACCATCCATATAGTGAAAGTATTGAAAGATGAAAAATTAAATCGTTTTCCGTATCTATTAAAGCAAAGTGTGTTCGTATATGTAGCGATTTCGAACTAAGTCACTGTATTTAAAAAATTCTGAAAAATAGTCGTTGCCACGCCCACTTATGAAAAATTCCGTGTTTGATATCGGACCATAACCACGCCCACCTGCCATATAAAGAATACTTAGAAATATCAATAAACTTCGTTTTTCCCGTATCAATTAAAGCAAAGTCTGAACGTATTTGCAACGATTTTAAACTAAGTCACTGTATTTATGAAATTCTGAAAAATAGTCGTTGCCACGCCCACTTATGAAAAATTCCGTGTTTGAAATCGGACCATAACCACGCCCACCTGCCATATGAAGAATACTTAGAAATATCAATAAACTTCGTTTTTTCGGTATCAATTAAAGCAAAGTGTAAACGTGTTAGCAACGATTTTGAACTAAGTCACTGTATTTATGAAATTCTGAAAAATAGTCGTTGCCACGCCCACTTATGAAAAATTCCGTGTTTGAAATCGGACCATAACCACGCCCACCTGCCATATAAAGAATACTTAGAAAAATCAATAAACTTCGTTTTTTCCGTATCAATTAAAGCAAAGAATGAACGTATTTGCAACGATTTTAAACTAAGTCACTGTATTTATGAAATTCTGAAAAATAGTCGTTGCCACGCCCACTTATGAAAAATTCCGTGTTTGAAATCTGACCATAACCCCGCCCACCTGCCATATAAAGAATACTTAGAA
Organism: Philophylla caesio; assembly: GCA_963971545.1. Lineage (NCBI taxonomy): Eukaryota > Metazoa > Arthropoda > Insecta > Diptera > Tephritidae > Philophylla > Philophylla caesio. Next base: position 22,928,104 of record OZ020609.1, on the reverse strand, counting down.
ATATCAATAAACTTCGTTTTTCCCGTATCAATTAAAGCAAAGTCTGAACGTATTTGCAACGATTTTAAACTAAGTCACTGTATTTATGAAATTCTGAAAAATAGTCGTTGCCACGCCCACTTATGAAAAATTCCGTGTTTGAAATCGGACCATAACCACGCCCACCTGGCATATGAAGAATACTTAGAAATATCAATAAACTTCGTTTTTTCGGTATCAATTAAAGCAAAGTGTAAACGTGTTAGCAACGATTTTGAACTAAGTCACTGAAATTCTGAAAAATAGGCGTTGCCACGCCCACTTATGAAAAATTCCGTGTTTGAAATCGGACCATAACCCCGCCCACCTGCCATATAAAGAATACTTAGAAAAATCAATAAACTTCGTTTTTTCGGTATTAAATTTAACAAATTAATTAAAAGTTGAAGTTAAGAGCGATTGTAAATAATGAAACTAAACTTTTGTGAAAATTAAAAAAATGGGCTTTACCACGCTGATATCATCATGAGAAAATTTTGAAATCGGACAAAACTACGCCCACCATCCATATAGTGAAAGTATTGAAAGATGAAAAATTAAATCGTTTTCCGTATCTATTAAAGCAAAGTGTGTTCGTATATGTAGCGATTTCGAACTAAGTCACTGTATTTATGAAATTCTGAAAAATAGTCGTTGCCACGCCCACTTATGAAAAATTCCGTGTTTGATATCGGACAATAACCACGCCCACCTGCCATATAAAGAATACTTAGAAATATCAATAAACTTCGTTTTTTCGGTATCAATTAAAGCAATGTGTGAACGTATTTGCAACGATTTTGAACCAAGTCACTGTATTTATGAAATTCTGAAAAATAGTCGTTGCCACGCCCACTTATGAAAAATTCCGTGTTTGAAATCGGACCATAACCCCGCCCACCTGCCATATAAAGAATACTTAGAAATATCAATAAACTTCGTTTTTCCCGTATCAATTAAAGCAAAGTCTGAACGTATTTGCAACGATTTTAAACTAAGTCACTGTATTTATGAAATTCTGAAAAATAGTCGTTGCCACGCCCACTTATGAAAAATTCCGTGTTTGAAATCGGACCATAACCACGCCCACCTGCCATATGAAGAATACTTAGAAATATCAATAAACTTCGTTTTTTCGGTATTAAATTTAACAAATTAATTAAAAGTTGAAGTTAAGAGCGATTGTAAATAATGAAACTAAAGTTTTGTTAAAATTAAAAAAATGGGCTTTACCGCGCTGATATCATCATGAGAAAATTTTGAAATCGGACAAAACTACGCCCACCATCCATATAGTGAAAGTATTGAAAGATGAAAAATTAAATCGTTTTCCGTATCTATTAAAGCAAAGTGTGTTTGTATATGTAGCGATTTCGAACTAAGTCACTGTATTTATGAAATTCTGAGAAATAGTCGTTGCCACGCCCACTTATGAAAAATTCCATGTTTGATATCGGACCATAACCACGCCCACCTGCCATATAAAGAATACTTAGAAATATCAATAAACTTCGTTTTTTCGGTATCAATTAAAGCAAAGTGTAAACGTGTTAGCAACGATTTTGAACTAAGTCACTGTATTTATGAAATTCTGAAAAATAGTCGTTGCCACGCCCACTTATGCAAAATTCCGTGTTTGAAATCGGACCATAACCACGCCCACCTGCCATATAAAGAATACTTAGAAATATCAATAAACTTCGTTTTTTCGGTATCAATTAAAGCAATGTGTGAACGTATTTGCAACGATTTTGAACCAAGTCACTGTATTTATGAAATTCTGAAAAATAGTCGTTGCCACGCCCACTTATGAAAAATTCCGTGTTTGAAATCGGACCATAACCCCGCCCACCTGCCATATAAAGAATACTTAGAAATATCAATAAACTTCGTTTTTCCCGTATCAATTAAAGCAAAGTCTGAACGTATTTGCAACGATTTTAAACTAAGTCACTGTATTTATGAAATTCTGAAAAATAGTCGTTGCCACGCCCACTAATGAAAATTCCTTGTTTGAAATCGGACCATAACCACGCCCACCTGCCATATGAAGAATACCTAGAAATATCAATAAACTTCGTTTTTTCGGTATTAAATTTAACAAATTAATTAAAAGTTGAAGTTAAGAGCGATTGTAAATAATGAAACTAAACTTTGGTTAAAATTAAAAAAATGGGCTTTACCACGCTGATATCATCATGAGAAAATTTTGAAATCGGACAAAACTACGCCCACCATCCATATAGTGAAAGTATTGAAAGATGAAAAATTAAATCGTTTTCCGTATCTATTAAAGCAAAGTGTGTTCGTATATGTAGCGATTTCGAACTAAGTCACTGTATTTAAAAAATTCTGAAAAATAGTCGTTGCCACGCCCACTTATGAAAAATTCCGTGTTTGATATCGGACCATAACCACGCCCACCTGCCATATAAAGAATACTTAGAAATATCAATAAACTTCGTTTTTTCGGTATCAATTAAAGCAAAGTGTAAACGTGTTAGCAACGATTTTGAACTAAGTCACTGTATTTATGAAATTCTGAAAAATAGTCGTTGCCACGCCCACTTATGAAAAATTCCGTGTTTGAAATCGGACCATAACCACGCCCACCTGCCATATGAAGAATACTTAGAAATATTAATATACTTCGTTTTTTCGGTATCAATTAAAGCAAAGTGTAAACGTGTTAGCAACGATTTTGAACTAAGTCACTGTATTTATGAAATTCTGAAAAATAGTCGTTGCCACGCCCACTTATGAAAAATTCCGTGTTTGAAATCGGACCATAACCACGCCCACCTGCCATATAAAGAATACTTAGAAATATCAATAAACTTCGTTTTTTCGGTATCAATTAAAGCAAAGTGTAAACGTGCTAGCAACGATTTTGAACTAAGTCACTGTATTTATGAAATTCTGAAAAATAGTCGTTGCCACGCCCACTTATGAAAAATTCCGTGTTTGAAATCGGACCATAACCACGCCCACCTGCCATATAAAGAATACTTAGAAATATCAATAAACTTCGTTTTTTCGGTATCAATTAAAGCAAAGTGTAAACGTGCTAGCAACGATTTTGAACTAAGTCACTGTATTTATGAAATTCTGAAAAATAGTCGTTGCCACGCCCACTTATGAAAAATTCCGTGTTTGAAATCGGACCATAACCACGCCCACCTGCCATATAAAGAATACTTAGAAATATCAATAAACTTCGTTTTTTGGGTATCAATTAAAGCAAAGTGTAAACGTGTTAGCAACGATTTTGAACTAAGTCACTGTATTTATGAAATTCTGAAAAATAGTCGTTGCCACGCCCACTTATGAAAAATTCCGTGTTTGAAATCGGACCATAACCACGCCCACCTGCCATATGAAGAATACTTAGAAATATCAATAAACTTCGTTTTTTCGGTATTAAATTTAACAAATTAATTAAAAGTTGAAGTTAAGAGCGATTGTAAATAATGAAACTAAAGTTTTGTTAAAATTAAAAAAATGGGCTTTACCACGCTGATATCATCATGAGAAAATTTTGAAATCGGACAAAACTACGCCCACCATCCATATAGTGAAAGTATTGAAAGATGAAAAATTAAATCGTTTTCCGTATCTATTAAAGCAAAGTGTGTTTGTATATGTAGCGATTTCGAACTAAGTCACTGTATTTATGAAATTCTGAGAAATAGTCGTTGCCACGCCCACTTATGAAAAATTCCATGTTTGATATCGGACCATAACCACGCCCACCTGCCATATAAAGAATACTTAGAAATATCAATAAACTTCGTTTTTCCCGTATCAATTAAAGCAAAGTCTGAACGTATTTGCAACGATTTTAAACTAAGTCACTGTATTTATGAAATTCTGAAAAATAGTCGTTGCCACGCCCACTTATGAAAAATTCCGTGTTTGAAATCGGACCATAACCACGCCCACCTGCCATATGAAGAATACTTAGAAATATCAATAAACTTCGTTTTTTCGGTATTAAATTTAACAAATTAATTAAAAGTTGAAGTTAAGAGCGATTGTAAATAATGAAACTAAACTTTTGTTAAAATTAAAAAAATGGGCTTTACCACGCTGATATCATCATGAGAAAATTTTGAAATCGGACAAAACTACGCCCACCATCCATATAGTGAAAGTATTGAAAGATGAAAAATTAAATCGTTTTCCGTATCTATTAAAGCAAAGTGTGTTTGTATATGTAGCGATTTCGAACTAAGTCACTGTATTTATGAAATTCTGAGAAATAGTCGTTGCCACGCCCACTTATGAAAAATTCCATGTTTGATATCGGACCATAACCACGCCCACCTGCCATATAAAGAATACTTAGAAATATCAATAAACTTCGTTTTTTCGGTATCAATTAAAGCAAAGTGTAAACGTGTTAGCAACGATTTTGAACTAAGTCACTGTATTTATGAAATTCTGAAAAATAGTCGTTGCCACGCCCACTTATGCAAAATTCCGTGTTTGAAATCGGACCATAACCACGCCCACCTGCCATATAAAGAATACTTAGAAATATCAATAAACTTCGTTTTTTCGGTATCAATTAAAGCAATGTGTGAACGTATTTGCAACGATTTTGAACCAAGTCACTGTATTTATGAAATTCTGAAAAATAGTCGTTGCCACGCCCACTTATGAAAAATTCCGTGTTTGAAATCGGACCATAACCCCGCCCACCTGCCATATAAAGAATACTTAGAAATATCAATAAACTTCGTTTTTCCCGTATCAATTAAAGCAAAGTCTGAACGTATTTGCAACGATTTTAAACTAAGTCACTGTATTTATGAAATTCTGAAAAATAGTCGTTGCCACGCCCACTAATGAAAATTCCGTGTTTGAAATCGGACCATAACCACGCCCACCTGCCATATGAAGAATACCTAGAAATATCAATAAACTTCGTTTTTTCGGTATTAAATTTAACAAATTTATTAAAAGTTGAAGTTAAGAGCGATTGTAAATAATGAAACTAAACTTTGGTTAAAATTAAAAAAATGGGCTTTACCACGCTGATATCATCATGAGAAAATTTTGAAATCGGACAAAACTACGCCCACCATCCATATAGTGAAAGTATTGAAAGATGAAAAATTAAATCGTTTTCCGTATCTATTAAAGCAAAGTGTGTTCGTATATGTAGCGATTTCGAACTAAGTCACTGTATTTAAAAAATTCTGAAAAATAGTCGTTGCCACGCCCACTTATGAAAAATTCCGTGTTTGATATCGGACCATAACCACGCCCACCTGCCATATAAAGAATACTTAGAAATATCAATAAACTTCGTTTTTTCGGTATCAATTAAAGCAAAGTGTAAACGTGTTAGCAACGATTTTGAACTAAGTCACTGTATTTATGAAATTCTGAAAAATAGTCGTTGCCACGCCCACTTATGAAAAATTCCGTGTTTGAAATCGGACCATAACCACGCCCACCTGCCATATGAAGAATACTTAGAAATATTAATATACTTCGTTTTTTCGGTATCAATTAAAGCAAAGTGTAAACGTGTTAGCAACGATTTTGAACTAAGTCACTGTATTTATGAAATTCTGAAAAATAGTCGTTGCCACGCCCACTTATGAAAAATTCCGTGTTTGAAATCGGACCATAACCACGCCCACCTGCCATATAAAGAATACTTAGAAATATCAATAAACTTCGTTTTTTCGGTATCAATTAAAGCAAAGTGTAAACGTGCTAGCAACGATTTTGAACTAAGTCACTGTATTTATGAAATTCTGAAAAATAGTCGTTGCCACGCCCACTTATGAAAAATTCCGTGTTTGAAATCGGACCATAACCACGCCCACCTGCCATATAAAGAATACTTAGAAATATCAATAAACTTCGTTTTTTGGGTATCAATTAAAGCAAAGTGTAAACGTGTTAGCAACGATTTTGAACTAAGTCACTGTATTTATGAAATTCTGAAAAATAGTCGTTGCCACGCCCACTTATGAAAAATTCCGTGTTTGAAATCGGACCATAACCACGCCCACCTGCCATATGAAGAATACTTAGAAATATCAATAAACTTCGTTTTTTCGGTATTAAATTTAACAAATTAATTAAAAGTTGAAGTTAAGAGCGATTGTAAATAATGAAACTAAACTTTGGTTAAAATTAAAAAAATGGGCTTTACCACGCTGATATCATCATGAGAAAATTTTGAAATCGGACAAAACTACGCCCACCATCCATATAGTGAAAGTATTGAAAGATGAAAAATTAAATCATTTTCCGTATCTATTAAAGCAAAGTGTGTTCGTATATGTAGCGATTTCGAACTAAGTCACTGTATTTATGAAATTCTGAAAAATAGTCGTTGCCACGCACACTTATAAAAAATTCCGTGTTTGAAATCGGACCATAACCACGCCCACCTGCCATATGAAGAATACTTAGAAATATCAATAAACTTCGTTTTTTCCGTATCAATTAAAGCAAAGAATGAACGTATTTGCAACGATTTTAAACTAAGTCACTGTATTTATGAAATTCTGAAAAATAGTCGTTGCCACGCCCACTTATGAAAAATTCCGTGTTTGAAATCGGACCATGACCCCGCCCACCTGCCATATAAAGAATACTTAGAATCATCAATAAACTTCGTTTTTCCCGTATGAATTAAAGCAAAGTCTGAACGTATTTGCAACGATTTTAAACTAAGTCACTGTATTTTTGAAATTCTGAAAAATAGTCGTTGCCACGCCCACTTATGAAAAATTCCGTGTTTGAAATCGGACCATAACCACGCCCACCTGCCATATGAAGAATACTTAGAAATATTAATGAACTTCGTTTTTTCCGTATCAATTAAAGCAAAGAATGAACGTATTTGCAACGATTTTGAACTAAGTAGCATACTCATACCACATTGCATTTGACAATCTTGAAAATTTGAACAAAAATTAAGTTGCTCCAAAATCGGTCGGGTTTAGACTCAAATGTGTGGAAATACATATATATTCACGTGAACAAAATAAGAACTCGATTAAAGATGATGAAATTTTTGCAAAAAAATTCATTTGACGCATTGTTATGAGTAGCGTATTAATACCACATTGCTTTCGACAATCTGGAAAATTTGAACAAAAATTAAGTTGCTCCAAAATCGGGCGAGTAAAGACTCAAATGTGTAGAAATACATACATATTCACGTGTACAAAATAAGAACCCGATTAAAGATGATGAAGTTTTGCAAAAAAATTCATATGACGCATTGTTATGAGTAGCGTACTCATTCCACATTGCTCTCGACAATCTTGAAAATTTGAACAAAATTAAGTTGCTCCAAAAGCAGTCGGGTTTAGACTCAAATGTGTGGAAATACATATATATTAACGTGTACAAAATAAGAACACGAATAAAGATGATGAAAATTTTGCACAAAAATTCCATATGACGCATTGTTATGAGTTGCGTATTCATACCACATTGCTTTCGACAATCTTGAAAATTTTAACACAAATTAACTTGCTCCTAAATCGGCGGGTAAAGACTCAAATGTGTGAAAAGACATATATATTCACGTGAACAAAATAAGAACTCGAAAAAAGATGATGAAATTTTTGCAAAAAAATCCATATGACGCATGGTTATGGGTTGCGTACTCATACCACATTGCTTTCGACAATCTTAAAAATTTTAACACAAAATAACTTGCTCCCAAATCGGCGGGTTAAGACTCAAATGTGTGAAAATACATATAGATTCACGTGAACAATGTAAGAACTCGATTAAAGATGATGAAATTTTTGCAAAAAAATCCAAATGACGCATTGTTATGAGTAGCGTACTCATACCACATTGCTTTGGACAATCTTGAAAATTTGAACAAAATTTAAGTTGCTCCAAAATCAGTCGGGTTTAGACTCAAATGTGTGGAAATACATACATATTCACGTCTACAAAATAAGAACCCGATTAAAGATGATGAAGTTTTTGCAAAAAAATCCATATGACCCATTGTTATGAGTAGCGTACTCATACCACATTGCTTTTGACAATCTTGAAAATTTTAACAAAAATAAAGTTGCTCCAAAATCGGTCGGGTTTAGACTCAAATGTGTGGAAATACATATACGTGTACAAAATAAGAACTCGATTAAAGATGATAAAATTTTTGCAAAAAAATTCATATGACGCATTGTTATGAGTAGCGTACTCATTCCACATTGCTCTCGACAATCTTGAAAATTTGAACAAAATTAAGTTGCTCCAAAAGCAGTCGGGTTTAGACTCAAATGTGTGGAAATACATATATATTAACGTGTACAAAATAAGAACTCGAATAAAGATGATGAAAATTTTGCACAAAAATTCCATATGACGCATTGTTATGAGTTGCGTATTCATACCACATTGCTTTCGACAATCTTGAAAATTTTAACACAAATTAACTTGCTCCTAAATCGGCGGGTTAAGACTCAAATGTGTGAAAAGACATATATATTCACGTGAACAAAATAAGAACTCGAAAAAAGATGATGAAATTTTTGCAAAAAAATCCATATGACGCATGGTTAAGGGTTGCGTACTCATACCACATTGCTTTCGACAATCTTAAAAATTTCAACACAAAATAACTTGCTCCCAAATCGGCGGGTTAAGACTCAAATGTGTGAAAATACATATAGATTCACGTGAACAATGTAAGAACTCGATTAAAGATGATGAAATTCTTGCAAAAAAATCCAAATGACGCATTGTTATGAGTAGCGTACTCATACCACATTGCTTTGGACAATCTTGAAAATTTGAACAAAATTTAAATTGCTCCAAAATCGGTCGGGTTTAGACTCAAATGTGTAGAAATACATATATATTCACGTGAACAAAATAAGAACTCGATTGAAGATGATGAAATTGTTGCAAAAAAATCTATATGACGCACTGTTATGAGTTGCGTACTCATACCACATTGCTTTCGACAATCTTGAAAATTTTAACACAAATTAACTTGCTCCTAAATCGGCGGGTTAAGACTCAAATTTGTGAAAATACATATATATTCACGTGTACAAAATAAGAACTCGAAAAAGATGATGATATTTTTGCAAAAAAATCCATATGACGCATTGTTATGAGTTGCGTACTCATACCACATTGCTTTCGACAATCTTAAAAATTTTAACACAAAATAACTTGCTCCCAAATCGGCGGGTTAAGACTCAAATGTGTGAAAATACATATGATTCACGTGAACAATGTAAGAACTCGATTAAAGATGATGAAATTTTTGCAAAAAAATTCATTTGACGCATTGTTATGAGTAGCGTATTAATATCACATTGCTTTCGACAATCTGGAAAATTTAAACAAAAATTAAGTTGCTCCAAAATCGGGCGAGTAAAGACTCAAATGTGTGGAAATACATACATATTCACGTGTACAAAATAAGAACCCGATTAAAGATGATGAAGTTTTTGCAAAAAAATCCATATGACGCATTGTTATGAGTTGCGTACTCATACCGCATTGCTTTCGACAATCTTGAAAATTTTAACACAAATTAACTTGCTCCTAAATCGGCGGGTTAAGACTCAAATTTGTGAAAATACATATATATTCACGTGTACAAAATAAGAACTCGAAAAAGATGATGATATTTTTGCAAAAAAATCCATATGACGCATTGTTATGAGTTGCGTACTCATACCACATTGCTTTCGACAATCTTAAAAATTTTAACACAAATTAACTTGCTCCTAAATCGGCGGGTTAAGACTCAAATTTGTGAAAATACATATATATTCACGTGTACAAAATAAGAACCCGATTAAAGATGATGAAGTTTTTGCAAAAAAATCCATATGACGCATTGTTATGAGTTGCGTACTCATACCGCATTGCTTTCGACAATCTTGAAAATTTTAACACAAATTAACTTGCTCCTAAATCGGCGGGTTAAGACTCAAATTTGTGAAAATACATATATATTCACGTGTACAAAATAAGAACCCGATTAAAGATGATGAAGTTTTTGCAAAAAAATCCATATGACGCATTGTTATGAGTTGCGTACTCATACCGCATTGCTTTCGACAATCTTGAAAATTTTAACACAAATTAACTTGCTCCTAAATCGGCGGGTTAAGACTCAAATTTGTGAAAATACATATATATTCACGTGTACAAAATAAGAACCCGATTAAAGATGATGAAGTTTTTGCAAAAAAATCCATATGACGCATTGTTATGAGTTGCGTACTCATACCGCATTGCTTTCGACAATCTTAAAAATTTTAACACAAAATAACTTGCTCCCAAATCGGCGGGTTAAGACTCAAATGTGTGAAAATACATATGATTCACGTGAACAATGTAAGAACTCGATTAAAGATGATGAAATTTTTGCAAAAAAATTCATTTGACGCATTGTTATGAGTAGCGTATTAATATCACATTGCTTTCGACAATCTGGAAAATTTAAACAAAAATTAAGTTGCTCCAAAATCGGGCGAGTAAAGACTCAAATGTGTGGAAATACATACATATTCACGTGTACAAAATAAGAACCCGATTAAAGATGATGAAGTTTTTGCAAAAAAATCCATATGACCCATTGTTATGAGTAGCGTACTCATACCACATTGCTTTTGACAATCTTGAAAATTTTAACAAAAATAAAGTTGCTCCAAAATCGGTCGGGTTTAGACTCAAATGTGTGGAAATACATATACGTGTACAAAATAAGAACTCGATTAAAGATGATAAAATTTTTGCAAAAAAATTCATATGACGCATTGTTATGAGTAGCGTACTCATTCCACATTGCTCTCGACAATCTTGAAAATTTGAACAAAATTAAGTTGCTCCAAAAGCAGTCGGGTTTAGACTCAAATGTGTGGAAATACATATATATTAACGTGTACAAAATAAGAACTCGAATAAAGATGATGAAAATTTTGCACAAAAATTCCATATGACGCATTGTTATGAGTTGCGTATTCATACCACATTGCTTTCGACAATCTTGAAAATTTTAACACAAATTAACTTGCTCCTAAATCGGCGGGTTAAGACTCAAATGTGTGAAAAGACATATATATTCACGTGAACAAAATAAGAACTCGAAAAAAGATGATGAAATTTTTGCAAAAAAATCCATATGACGCATGGTTAAGGGTTGCGTACTCATACCACATTGCTTTCGACAATCTTAAAAATTTCAACACAAAATAACTTGCTCCCAAATCGGCGGGTTAAGACTCAAATGTGTGAAAATACATATAGATTCACGTGAACAATGTAAGAACTCGATTAAAGATGATGAAATTCTTGCAAAAAAATCCAAATGACGCATTGTTATGAGTAGCGTACTCATACCACATTGCTTTGGACAATCTTGAAAATTTGAACAAAATTTAAATTGCTCCAAAATCGGTCGGGTTTAGACTCAAATGTGTAGAAATACATATATATTCACGTGAACAAAATAAGAACTCGATTGAAGATGATGAAATTGTTGCAAAAAAATCTATATGACGCACTGTTATGAGTTGCGTACTCATACCACATTGCTTTCGACAATCTTGAAAATTTTAACACAAATTAACTTGCTCCTAAATCGGCGGGTTAAGACTCAAATTTGTGAAAATACATATATATTCACGTGTACAAAATAAGAACTCGAAAAAGATGATGATATTTTTGCAAAAAAATCCATATGACGCATTGTTATGAGTTGCGTACTCATACCACATTGCTTTCGACAATCTTAAAAATTTTAACACAAAATAACTTGCTCCCAAATCGGCGGGTTAAGACTCAAATGTGTGAAAATACATATGATTCACGTGAACAATGTAAGAACTCGATTAAAGATGATGAAATTTTTGCAAAAAAATTCATTTGACGCATTGTTATGAGTAGCGTATTAATATCACATTGCTTTCGACAATCTGGAAAATTTAAACAAAAATTAAGTTGCTCCAAAATCGGGCGAGTAAAGACTCAAATGTGTGGAAATACATACATATTCACGTGTACAAAATAAGAACCCGATTAAAGATGATGAAGTTTTTGCAAAAAAATCCATATGACGCATTGTTATGAGTTGCGTACTCATACCGCATTGCTTTCGACAATCTTGAAAATTTTAACACAAATTAACTTGCTCCTAAATCGGCGGGTTAAGACTCAAATTTGTGAAAATACATATATATTCACGTGTACAAAATAAGAACTCGAAAAAAGATGATGAAATTTTTGCAAAAAAATCCAAATGACGCATGGTTATGGGTTGCGTACTCATACCACATTGCTTTCGACAATCTTAAAAATTTTAACACAAAATAACTTTCTCCCAAATCGGCGGGTTAAGATTCAAATGTGTGAAAATACATATATATTCACGTTAACAAAGTAAGAACTCGATTAAAGATGATGAAATTTTTGCAAAAAAATCCATATGACGCACTGTTATGAGTTGCGTACTCATACCACATTGCTTTCGACAATCTTGAAAATTTTAACACAAATTAACTTGCTCCTAAATCGGCGGGTTAAGACTCAAATTTGTGAAAATACATATATATTCACGTGTACAAAATAAGAACTCGAAAAAGATGATGAAATTTTTGCAAAAAAATCCATATGACGCATTGTTATGAGTTGCGTACTCATACCGCATTGCTTTCGACAATCTTGAAAATTTTAACACAAATTAACTTGCTCCTAAATCGGCGGGTTAAGACTCAAATTTGTGAAAATACATATATATTCACGTGTACAAAATAAGAACTCGAAAAAGATGATGAAATTTATGATGAAATTTTTGCAAAAAAAATTCATTTGACGCATTGTTATGAGTAGCGTATTAATATCACATTGCTTTCGACAATCTGGAAAATTTAAACAAAAATTAAGTTGCTCCAAAATCGGGCGAGTAAAGACTCAAATGTGTGGAAATACATACATATTCACGTGTACAAAATAAGAACCCGATTAAAGATGATGAAGTTTTTGCAAAAAAATCCATATGACGCATTGTTATGAGTTGCGTACTCATACCGCATTGCTTTCGACAATCTTGAAAATTTTAACACAAATTAACTTGCTCCTAAATCGGCGGGTTAAGACTCAAATTTGTGAAAATACATATATATTCACGTGTACAAAATAAGAACTCAAAAAAAGATGATGCAATTTTTGCAAAAAAATCCATATGACGCATGGTTATGGGTTGCGTACTCATACCACATTGCTTTCGACAATCTTAAAAATTTTAACACAAAATAACTTTCTCCCAAATCGGCGGGTTAAGATTCAAATGTGTGAAAATACATATATATTCACGTTAACAAAGTAAGAACTCGATTAAAGATGATGAAATTTTTGCAAAAAAATCCATATGACGCACTGTTATGAGTTGCGTACTCATACCACATTGCTTTCGACAATCTTGAAAATTTTAACACAAATTAACTTGCTCCTAAATCGGCGGGTTAAGACTCAAATTTGTGAAAATACATATATATTCACGTGTACAAAATAAGAACTCGAAAAAGATGATGAAATTTTTGCAAAAAAATCCATATGACGCATTGTTATGAGTTGCGTACTCATACCGCATTGCTTTCGACAATCTTGAAAATTTTAACACAAATTAACTTGCTCCTAAATCGGCGGGTTAAGACTCAAATTTGTGAAAATACATATATATTCACGTGTACAAAATAAGAACTCGAAAAAGATGATGAAATTTTTGCAAAAAAATCCATATGACGCATTGTTATGAGTTGCGTACTCATACCGCATTGCTTTCGAGAATGTTGAAAATTTGAACAAAAATAAGGTTGCTCCAAAATCGGTCGGGTTTTGACTCAAATGTGTGGGTTTATTCACGTGTACAAAATAAGAACCCGATTAAAGATGATAAAATTTTTGCAAAAAAATTCATATGACCCATTGTTATGAGTTGCGTACTCATACCGCATTGCTTTCGACAATCTTGAAAATTTTAACACAAATTAACTTGCTCCTAAATCGGCGGGTTAAGACTCAAATTTGTGAAAATACATATATATTCACGTGTACAAAATAAGAACTCGAAAAAGATGATGAAATTTTTGCAAAAAAATCCATATGACGCATTGTTATGAGTTGCGTACTCATACCGCATTGCTTTCGAGAATGTTGAAAATTTGAACAAAAATAAGGTTGCTCCAAAATCGGTCGGGTTTTGACTCAAATGTGTGGGTTTATTCACGTGTACAAAATAAGAACTCGATTAAAGATGATGAAATTTTTGCAAAAAAATCCATATGACGCACTGTTATGAGTTGCGTACTCATACCACATTGCTTTCGACAATCTTGAAAATTTTAACACAAATTAACTTGCTCCTAAATCGGCGGGTTAAGACTCAAATTTGTGAAAATACATATATATTCACGTGTACAAAATAAGAACTCGAAAAAGATGATGAAATTTTTGCAAAAAAATCCATTTGACGCATTGTTATGAGTAGCGTATTAATATCACATTGCTTTCGACAATCTGGAAAATTTAAACAAAAATTAAGTTGCTCCAAAATCGGGCGAGTAAAGACTCAAATGTGTGGAAATACATACATATTCACGTGTACAAAATAAGAACCCGATTAAAGATGATGAAGTTCTTGCAAAAAAATCCATATGACCCATTGTTATGAGTAGCGTACTCATATCACATTGCTTTTGACAATCTTGAAAATTTTAACAAAAATAAAGTTGCTCCAAAATCGGTCGGGTTTAGACTCAAATGTGTGGAAATACATATACGTGTACAAAATAAGAACTCGATTAAAGATGATAAAATTTTTGCAAAAAAATTCATATGACGCATTGTTATGAGTAGCGTACTCATTCCACATTGCTCTCGACAATCTTGAAAATTTGAACAAAATTAAGTTGCTCCAAAAGCAGTCGGGTTTAGACTCAAATGTGTGGAAATACATATATATTAACGTGTACAAAATAAGAACTCGAATAAAGATGATGAAAATTTTGCACAAAAATTCCATATGACGCATTGTTATGAGTTGCGTATTCATACCACATTGCTTTCGACAATCTTGAAAATTTTAACACAAATTAACTTGCTCCTAAATCGGCGGGTTAAGACTCAAATGTGTGAAAAGACATATATATTCACGTGAACAAAATAAGAACTCGAAAAAAGATGATGAAATTTTTGCAAAAAAATCCATATGACGCATGGTTATGGGTTGCGTACTCATACCACATTGCTTTCGACAATCTTAAAAATTTTAACACAAAATAACTTGCTCCCAAATCGGCGGGTTAAGACTCAAATGTGTGAAAATACATATAGATTCACGTGTACAAAATAAGAACTCGAAAAAGATGATGAAATTTTTGCAAAAAAATCCATATGACGCATTGTTATGAGTTGCGTACTCATACCGCATTGCTTTCGACAATCTTGAAAATTTTAACACAAATTAACTTGCTCCGAAATCGGCGGGTTAAGATTCAAATGTGTGAAAATACATATATATTCACGTTAACAAAGTAAGAACTCGATTAAAGATGATGAAATTTTTGCAAAAAAATCCATATGACGCACTGTTATGAGTTGCGTACTCATACCACATTGCTTTCGACAATCTTGAAAATTTTAACACAAATTAATTTGCTCCTAAATCGGCGGGTTAAGACTCAAATTTGTGAAAATACATATATATTCACGTGTACAAAATAAGAACTCGAAAAAGATGATGAAATTTTTGCAAAAAAATCCATATGACGCATTGTTATGAGTTGCGTACTCATACCGCATTGCTTTCGACAATCTTGAAAATTTTAACACAAATTAACTTGCTCCTAAATCGGCGGGTTAAGACTCAAATTTGTGAAAATACATATATATTCACGTGTACAAAATAAGAACTCGAAAAAGATGATGAAATTTTTGCAAAAAAATCCATATGACGCATTGTTATGAGTTGCGTACTCATACCGCACTGCTTTCGAGAATGTTGAAAATTTGAACAAAAATAAGGTTGCTCCAAAATCGGTCGGGTTTAGCCTCAAACGTGTGGAAATACATATATATTAACGTGTACAAAATAAGAACTCGAATAAAGATAATGAAATTTTTGCACAAAAATTCCATATGACGCACTGTTATGAGTAGCGTACTCATACCACATTGCTTTCGACAATCTTGAAAATTTGAATAAAAATTAAGTTACGCAAAATCAGTCGGGTTTAGACTCAAATGTGTGGAAATACATATATATTCACGTGAACAAAATAAGAACTCGAAAAAAGATGATGAAATTTTTGCAAAAAAATCCATATGACGCATGGTTATGGGTTGCGTACTCATACCGCATTGCTTTCGAGAATGTTGAAAATTTAAACAAAAATAAGGTTGCTCCAAAATCGGTCGGGTTTAGCCTCAAACGTGTGGAAATACATATATATTAACGTGTACAAAATAAGAACTCGAATAAAGATGATGAAATTTTTGCACAAAAATTCCATATGACGCATATGAGTAGCGTACTCATACCACATTGCTTTTGACAATCTTGAAAATTTTAACAAAAATGAAGTTGCTACAAAATCGGTCGGGTTTAGACTCAAATGTGGGGAAATACATATATACTAACGTGTACAAAATAAGAACTCGATTAAAGATGATAAAATTTTTGCAAAAAAATCCATATGACGCATTGTTATGAGTTGCGTACTCATACCGCATTGCTTTCGACAATCTTGAAAATTTTAACACAAATTAACTTGCTCCGAAATCGGCGGGTTAAGACTCAAATGTGTGAAAATACATATATATTCACGTTAACAAAGCAAGAACTCGATTAAAGATGATGAAATTTTTGCAAAAAAATCCATATGACGCACTGTTATGAGTTGCGTACTCATACCACATTGCTTTCGACAATCTTGAAAATTTTAACACAAATTAACTTGCTCCTAAATCGGCGGGTTAAGACTCAAATTTGTGAAAATACATATATATTCACGTGTACAAAATAAGTACTCGAAAAAGATGATGATATTTTTGCAAAAAAATCCATATGACGCATTGTTATGAGTTGCGTACTCATACCGCATTGCTTTCGACAATCTTGAAAATTTTAACACAAATTAACTTGCTCCTAAATCGGCGGGTTAAGACTCAAATTTGTGAAAATACATATATATTCACGTGTACAAAATAAGAACTTGAAAAAGATGATGAAATTTTTGCAAAAAAATCCATATGACGCATTGTTATGAGTTGCGTACTCATACCGCATTGCTTTCGAGAATGTTGAAAATTTGAACAAAAATAAAGTTGCTCCAAAATCGGTCGGGTTTTGACTCAAATGTGTGGGTTTATTCACGTGTACAAAATAAGAACCCGATTAAAGATGATAAAATTTTTGCAAAAAAATTCATATAACCCATTGTTATGAGTAGCGTACTCATACCACATTGCTTTTGACAATCTTGAAAATTTTAACAAAAATAAAGTTGCTACAAAATCGGTCGGGTTTAGACTCAAATGTGTGGAAATACATATATACTAACGTGTACAAAATAAGAACTCGATTAAAGATGATACAATTTTTGCAAAAAAATTCATATGACGCATTGTTATGAGTAGCGTATTCATATCACATTGCTTTCGACAATCTGGAAAATTTGAAAAAAATTAATTTGGTCCAAAATCGGTCGAGTTTAGACTCAAATGTGTGGAAATACATATATATTAACGTGAACAAAATAAGAACTCGAAAGAAGATGATGAAATTTTTGCGAAAAACTCCATATGACGCACTGTTATGAGTTGCGTACTCATACCACATTGCTTTCGAGAATGTTGAAAATTTGAACAAAAATAAGGTTGCTCCAAAATCGGTCGGGTTTAGCCTCAAACGTGTGGAAATACATATATATTAACGTGTACAAAAAAGAACTCGAATAAAGATGATGAAATGTTTGCACAAAAATTCCATATGACGCATTGTTATGAGTTGCGTATTCATACCACATTGCTTTCGACAATCTTGAAAATTTTAACACAAATTAACTTGCTCCTAAATCGGCGGGTTAAGACTCAAATGTGTGAAAAGACATATATATTCACGTGAACAAAATAAGAACTCGAATAAAGATGATAAAATTTTTGCACAAAAATTCCATATGACGCATGGTTATGGGTTGCGTACTCATACCGCATTGCTTTCGAGAATGTTGAAAATTTAAACAAAAATAAGGATGCTCCAAAATCGGTCGGGTTTAGCCTCAAACGTGTGGAAATACATATATATTAACGTGTACAAAATAAGAACTCGAATAAAGATGATGAAATTTTTGCACAAAACTTCCATATGACGCACTGTTATGAGTAGCGTACTCATACCACATTGCTTTCGACAATCTTGAAAATTTTAACACAAATTAACTTGCTCCTAAATCGGCGGATTTAGACTCAAATGTGTGGAAATACATATATATTCACGTGAACAAAATAAGAACTCGATTAAAGATGATGAAATTTTTGCAAAAAAATTAATTTGACGCATTGTTATGAGTAGCGTATTAATATCACATTGCTTTCGACAATCTGGAAAATTTAAACAAAAATTAAGTTGCTCCAAAATCGGGCGAGTAAAGACTCAAATGTGTGGAAATACATACGTATTCACGTGTACAAAATAAGAACCCGATTAAAGATGATGAAGTTTTTGCAAAAAAATCCATATGACCCATTGTTATGAGTAGCGTACTCATACCACATTGCTTTTGACAATCTTGAAAATTTTAACAAAAATAAAGTTGCTCCAAAATCGGTCGGGTTTAGACTCAAATGTGTGGAAATACATATACGTGTACAAAATAAGAACTCGAAAAAGATGATGAAATTTTTGCAAAACAATCCATATGACGCATGGTTATGAGTTGCGTACTCATACCGCATTGCTTTCGACAATCTTGAAAATTTTAACACAAATTAACTTGCTCCGAAATCGGCGGGTTAAGACTCAAATGTGTGAAAATACATATATATTCACGTTAACAAAGTAAGAACTCGATTAAAGATGATGAAATTTTTGCAAAAAAATCCATATGACGCACTGTTATGAGTTGCGTACTCATACCACATTGCTTTCGACAATCTTGAAAATTTTAACACAAATTAACTTGCTCCTAAATCGGCGGGATAAGACTCAAATTTGTGAAAATACATATATACTAACGTGTACAAAATAAGAACTCGATTAAAGATGATAAAATTTTTGCAAAAAAATCCATATGACGCATTGTTATGAGTTGCGTACTCATACCGCATTGCTTTCGACAATCTTGAAAATTTTAACACAAATTAACTTGCTCCGAAATCGGCGGGTTAAGACTCAAATGTGTGAAAATACATATATATTCACGTGTACAAAATAAGAACTCGAAAAAGATGATGAAATTTTTGCAAAAAAATCCATATGACGCATTGTTATGAGTTGCGTACTCATACCACATTGCTTTCGACAATCTTGAAAATTTTAACACAAATTAACTTGCTCCTAAATCGGCGGGTTAAGACTCAAATTTGTGAAAATACAAATATATTCACGTGTACAAAATAAGAACTCGAAAAAGATGATGAAATTTTTGCAAAAAAATCCATATGACGCATTGTTATGAGTTGCGTACTCATACCGCATTGCTTTCGAGAATGTTGAAAATTTGAACAAAAATAAGGTTGCTCCAAAATCGGTCGGGTTTTGACTCAAATGTGTGGGTTTATTCACGTGTACAAAATAAGAACCCGATTAAAGATGATAAAATTTTTGCAAAAAAATTCATATGACCCATTGTTATGAGTAGCGTACTCATACCACATTGCTTTTGACAATCTTGAAAATTTTAACAAAAATAAAGTTGCTACAAAATCGGTCGGGTTTAGACTCAAATGTGTGGAAATACATATATACTAACGTGTACAAAATAAGAACTCGATTAAAGATGATAAAATTTTTGCAAAAAAATCCATATGACGCATTGTTATGAGTTGCGTACTCATACCGCATTGCTTTCGACAATCTTGAAAATTTTAACACAAATTAACTTGCTCCGAAATCGGCGGGTTAAGACTCAAATGTGTGAAAATACATATATATTCACGTTAACAAAGTAAGAACTCGATTAAAGATGATGAAATTTTTGCAAAAAAATCCATATGACGCACTGTTATGAGTTGCGTACTCATACCACATTGCTTTCGACAATCTTGAAAATTTTAACACAAATTAACTTGCTCCTAAATCGGCGGGTTAAGACTCAAATTTGTGAAAATACATATATATTCACGTGTACAAAATAAGAACTCGAAAAAGATGATGAAATTTTTGCAAAAAAATCCATATGACGCATTGTTATGAGTTGCGTACTCATACCGCATTGCTTTCGAGAATGTTGAAAATTTGAACAAAAATAAGGTTGCTCCAAAATCGGTCGGGTTTTGACTCAAATGTGTGGGTTTATTCACGTGAACAAAATAAGAACCCGATTAAAGATGATAAAATTTTTGCAAAAAAATTCATATGACCCATTGTTATGAGTAGCGTAATTATACCACATTGCTTTTGACAATCTTGAAAATTTTAACAAAAATAAAGTTGCTACAAAATCGGTCGGGTTTAGACTCAAATGTGTGGAAATACATATATACTAACGTGTACAAAATAAGAACTCGATTAAAGATGATAAAATTTTTGCAAAAAAATTCATATGACGCATTGTTATGAGTAGCGTATTCATATGACATTGCTTTCGACAATCTGGAAAATTTGAAAAAAATTAATTTGGTCCAAAATCGGTCGAGTTTAGACTCAAATGTGTGGAAATACATATATATTAACGTGTACAAAATAAGAACTCGAATAAAGATGATGAAATTTTTGCACAAAAATTCCATATGACGCATTGTTATGAGTTGCGTATTCATACCACATTGCTTTCGACAATCTTGAAAATTTAAACACAAATTAACTTGCTCCCAAATCGGCGGGTTAAGACTCAAATGTGTGAAAATACATATATATTCACGTGAACAAAGTAAGAACTCGATTAAAGATGATGAAATTTTTGCAAAAAATCCATATGACGCATTGTTATGAGTAGCGTACTCATACCACATTGCTGTGGACAATCTTGAAAATTTGAACAAAATTTAAGTTGCTCCAAAATCGGTCGGGTATAGACTCAAATGTGTAGAAATACATATATATTCACGTGAACAAAATAAGAACTCGATTGAAGATGCTGAAATTTTTGCAAAAAAATACATATGACGCATTGTTATGCGTAGCGAACTCATACCACATTGCCTTCGACAATCTTGAAAATTGGAACAAAAATTAAGTTGTTTCAAAATCGGTCGGATTTACACTCAAATGTGTGGAAATACGTATATACTAACGTGTTCAAAATAAGAACCCGATCAAAGATGATGAAATTTTTGTACTCATTCCACATTGCTCTCGACAATCTTGAAAATTTGAACATAATTAAGTTGCTCCAAAAGCAGTCGGGTTTAGACTCAAATTTGTGAAAATACATATATATTCACGTGTACAAAATAAGAACTCGAAAAAGATGATGAAATTTTTGCAAAAAAATCCATATGACGCATTGTTATGAGTTGCGTACTCATACCGCATTGCTTTCGAGAATGTTGAAAATTTGAACAAAAATAAGGTTGCTCCAAAATCGGTCGGGTTTTGACTCAAATGTGTGGGTTTATTCACGTGTACAAAATAAGAACCCGATTAAAGATGATAAAATTTTTGCAAAAAAATTCATATGACCCATTGTTATGAGTAGCGTACTCATACCACATTGCTTTTGACAATCTTGAAAATTTTAACAAAAATAAAGTTGCTCCAAAATCGGTCGGGTTTAGACTCAAATGTGTGGAAATACATATACGTGTACAAAATAAGAACTCGATTAAAGATGATAAAATTTTTGCAAAAAAATTCATATGACGCATTGTTATGAGTAGCGTACTCATTCCACATTGCTCTCGACAATCTTGAAAATTTGAACAAAATTAAGTTGCTCCAAAAGCAGTCGGGTTTAGACTCAAATTTGTGAAAATACATATATATTCACGTGTACAAAATAAGAACTCGAAAAAGATGATGAAATTTTTGCAAAAAAATCCATATGACGCATTGTTATGAGTTGCGTACTCATACCGCATTGCTTTCGAGAATGTTGAAAATTTGAACAAAAATAAGGTTGCTCCAAAATCGGTCGGGTTTTGACTCAAATGTGTGGGTTTATTCACGTGTACAAAATAAGAACCCGATTAAAGATGATAAAATTTTTGCAAAAAAATTCATATGACCCATTGTTATGAGTAGCGTACTCATACCACATTGCTTTTGACAATCTTGAAAATTTTAACAAAAATAAAGTTGCTACAAAATCGGTCGGGTTTAGACTCAAATGTGTGGAAATACATATATACTAACGTGTACAAAATAAGAACTCGATTAAAGATGATAAAATTTTTGCAAAAAAATCCATATGACGCATTGTTATGAGTTGCGTACTCATACCGCATTGCTTTCGACAATCTTGAAAATTTTAACACAAATTAACTTGCTCCGAAATCGGCGGGTTAAGACTCAAATGTGTGAAAATACATATATATTCACGTTAACAAAGTAAGAACTCGATTAAAGAAGATGAAATTTTTGCAAAAAAATCCATATGACGCATTGTTATGAGTTGCGTACTCATACCGCATTGCTTTCGACAATCTTGAAAATTTTAACACAAATTAACTTGCTCCGAAATCGGCGGGTTAAGACTCAAATGTGAGAAAATACATATATATTCACGTTAACAAAGTAAGAACTCGATTAAAGAAGATGAAATTTTTGCAAAAAAATCCATATGACGCACTGTTATGAGTTGCGTACTCATACCAAATTGCTTTCGACAATCTTGAAAATTTTAACACAAATTAACTTGCTCCTAAATCGGCGGGTTAAGACTCAAATTTGTGAAAATACATATATATTCACGTTAACAAAGTAAGAACTCGATTAAAGAAGATGAAATTTTTGCAAAAAAATTCATTTGACGCATTGTTATGAGTAGCGTATTAATATCACATTGCTTTCGACAATCTGGAAAATTTAAACAAAAATTAAGTTGCTCCAAAATCGGGCGAGTAAAGACTCAAATGTGTGGAAATACATACATATTCACGTGTACAAAATAAGAACCCGATTAAAGATGATGAAGTTTTTGCAAAAAAATCCATATGACCCATTGTTATGAGTAGCGTACTCATATCACATTGCTTTTGACAATCTTGAAAATTTTAACAAAAATAAAGTTGCTCCAAAATCGGTCGGGTTTAGACTCAAATGTGTGGAAATACATATACGTGTACAAAATAAGAACTCGATTAAAGATGATAAA
Source organism: Philophylla caesio (assembly GCA_963971545.1). Classification (NCBI taxonomy): domain Eukaryota; kingdom Metazoa; phylum Arthropoda; class Insecta; order Diptera; family Tephritidae; genus Philophylla; species Philophylla caesio. Next base: position 22,904,591 of record OZ020609.1, on the reverse strand, counting down.
ATTTTTGCAAAAAAATCCATATGACGCATTGTTATGAGTAGCGTACTCATTCCACATTGCTCTCGACAATCTTGAAAATTTGAACAAAATTAAGTTGCTCCAAAAGCAGTCGGGTTTAGACTCAAATGTGTGGAAATACATATATATTAACGTGTACAAAATAAGAACTCGAATAAAGATGATGAAAATTTTGCACAAAAATTCCATATGACGCATTGTTATGAGTTGCGTATTCATACCACATTGCTTTCGACAATCTTGAAAATTTTAACACAAATTAACTTGCTCCTAAATCGGCGGGTTAAGACTCAAATGTGTGAAAAGACATATATATTCACGTGAACATAATAAGAACTCGAAAAAAGATGATGAAATGTTTGCACAAAAATTCCATATGACGCATTGTTATGAGTTGCGTATTCATACCACATTGCTTTCGACAATCTTGAAAATTTTAACACAAATTAACTTGCTCCTAAATCGGCGGGTTAAGACTCAAATGTGTGAAAAGACATATATATTCACGTGAACAAAATAAGAACTCGAATAAAGATGATAAAATTTTTGCACAAAAATTCCATATGACGCATGGTTATGGGTTGCGTACTCATACCGCATTGCTTTCGAGAATGTTGAAAATTTAAACAAAAATAAGGATGCTCCAAAATCGGTCGGGTTTAGCCTCAAACGTGTGGAAATACATATATATTAACGTGTACAAAATAAGAACTCGAATAAAGATGATGAAATTTTTGCACAAAACTTCCATATGACGCACTGTTATGAGTAGCGTACTCATACCACATTGCTTTCGACAATCTTGAAAATTTTAACACAAATTAACTTGCTCCTAAATCGGCGGATTTAGACTCAAATGTGTGGAAATACATATATATTCACGTGAACAAAATAAGAACTCGATTAAAGATGATGAAATTTTTGCAAAAAAATTAATTTGACGCATTGTTATGAGTAGCGTATTAATATCACATTGCTTTCGACAATCTGGAAAATTTAAACAAAAATTAAGTTGCTCCAAAATCGGGCGAGTAAAGACTCAAATGTGTGGAAATACATACGTATTCACGTGTACAAAATAAGAACCCGATTAAAGATGATGAAGTTTTTGCAAAAAAATCCATATGACCCATTGTTATGAGTAGCGTACTCATACCACATTGCTTTCGACAATCTTGAAAATTTTAACACAAATTAACTTGCTCCTAAATCGGCGGGTTAAGACTCAAATTTGTGAAAATACATATATATTCACGTGTACAAAATAAGAACTCGAAAAAGATGATGAAATTTTTGCAAAAAAATCCATATGACGCATTGTTATGAGTTGCGTACTCATACCGCATTGCTTTCGAGAATGTTGAAAATTTGAACAAAAATAAGGTTGCTCCAAAATCGGTCGGGTTTTGACTCAAATGTGTGGGTTTATTCACGTGAACAAAATAAGAACCCGATTAAAGATGATAAAATTTTTGCAAAAAAATTCATATGACCCATTGTTATGAGTAGCGTAATTATACCACATTGCTTTTGACAATCTTGAAAATTTTAACAAAAATAAAGTTGCTACAAAATCGGTCGGGTTTAGACTCAAATGTGTGGAAATACATATATACTAACGTGTACAAAATAAGAACTCGATTAAAGATGATAAAATTTTTGCAAAAAAATTCATATGACGCATTGTTATGAGTAGCGTATTCATATGACATTGCTTTCGACAATCTGGAAAATTTGAAAAAAATTAATTTGGTCCAAAATCGGTCGAGTTTAGACTCAAATGTGTGGAAATACATATATATTAACGTGTACAAAATAAGAACTCGAATAAAGATGATGAAATTTTTGCACAAAAATTCCATATGACGCATTGTTATGAGTTGCGTATTCATACCACATTGCTTTCGACAATCTTGAAAATTTAAACACAAATTAACTTGCTCCCAAATCGGCGGGTTAAGACTCAAATGTGTGAAAATACATATATATTCACGTGAACAAAGTAAGAACTCGATTAAAGATGATGAAATTTTTGCAAAAAATCCATATGACGCATTGTTATGAGTAGCGTACTCATACCACATTGCTGTGGACAATCTTGAAAATTTGAACAAAATTTAAGTTGCTCCAAAATCGGTCGGGTATAGACTCAAATGTGTAGAAATACATATATATTCACGTGAACAAAATAAGAACTCGATTGAAGATGCTGAAATTTTTGCAAAAAAATACATATGACGCATTGTTATGCGTAGCGAACTCATACCACATTGCCTTCGACAATCTTGAAAATTGGAACAAAAATTAAGTTGTTTCAAAATCGGTCGGATTTACACTCAAATGTGTGGAAATACGTATATACTAACGTGTTCAAAATAAGAACCCGATCAAAGATGATGAAATTTTTGCAAAAAAATTCATATGACGCATTGTTATGAGTAGCGTACTCATTCCACATTGCTCTCGACAATCTTGAAAATTTGAACATAATTAAGTTGCTCCAAAAGCAGTCGGGTTTAGACTCAAATTTGTGAAAATACATATATATTCACGTGTACAAAATAAGAACTCGAAAAAGATGATGAAATTTTTGCAAAAAAATCCATATGACGCATTGTTATGAGTTGCGTACTCATACCGCATTGCTTTCGAGAATGTTGAAAATTTGAACAAAAATAAGGTTGCTCCAAAATCGGTCGGGTTTTGACTCAAATGTGTGGGTTTATTCACGTGTACAAAATAAGAACCCGATTAAAGATGATAAAATTTTTGCAAAAAAATTCATATGACCCATTGTTATGAGTAGCGTACTCATACCACATTGCTTTTGACAATCTTGAAAATTTTAACAAAAATAAAGTTGCTCCAAAATCGGTCGGGTTTAGACTCAAATGTGTGGAAATACATATACGTGTACAAAATAAGAACTCGATTAAAGATGATAAAATTTTTGCAAAAAAATTCATATGACGCATTGTTATGAGTAGCGTACTCATTCCACATTGCTCTCGACAATCTTGAAAATTTGAACAAAATTAAGTTGCTCCAAAAGCAGTCGGGTTTAGACTCAAATTTGTGAAAATACATATATATTCACGTGTACAAAATAAGAACTCGAAAAAGATGATGAAATTTTTGCAAAAAAATCCATATGACGCATTGTTATGAGTTGCGTACTCATACCGCATTGCTTTCGAGAATGTTGAAAATTTGAACAAAAATAAGGTTGCTCCAAAATCGGTCGGGTTTTGACTCAAATGTGTGGGTTTATTCACGTGTACAAAATAAGAACCCGATTAAAGATGATAAAATTTTTGCAAAAAAATTCATATGACCCATTGTTATGAGTAGCGTACTCATACCACATTGCTTTTGACAATCTTGAAAATTTTAACAAAAATAAAGTTGCTACAAAATCGGTCGGGTTTAGACTCAAATGTGTGGAAATACATATATACTAACGTGTACAAAATAAGAACTCGATTAAAGATGATAAAATTTTTGCAAAAAAATCCATATGACGCATTGTTATGAGTTGCGTACTCATACCGCATTGCTTTCGACAATCTTGAAAATTTTAACACAAATTAACTTGCTCCGAAATCGGCGGGTTAAGACTCAAATGTGTGAAAATACATATATATTCACGTTAACAAAGTAAGAACTCGATTAAAGAAGATGAAATTTTTGCAAAAAAATCCATATGACGCATTGTTATGAGTTGCGTACTCATACCGCATTGCTTTCGACAATCTTGAAAATTTTAACACAAATTAACTTGCTCCGAAATCGGCGGGTTAAGACTCAAATGTGAGAAAATACATATATATTCACGTTAACAAAGTAAGAACTCGATTAAAGAAGATGAAATTTTTGCAAAAAAATCCATATGACGCACTGTTATGAGTTGCGTACTCATACCAAATTGCTTTCGACAATCTTGAAAATTTTAACACAAATTAACTTGCTCCTAAATCGGCGGGTTAAGACTCAAATTTGTGAAAATACATATATATTCACGTTAACAAAGTAAGAACTCGATTAAAGAAGATGAAATTTTTGCAAAAAAATTCATTTGACGCATTGTTATGAGTAGCGTATTAATATCACATTGCTTTCGACAATCTGGAAAATTTAAACAAAAATTAAGTTGCTCCAAAATCGGGCGAGTAAAGACTCAAATGTGTGGAAATACATACATATTCACGTGTACAAAATAAGAACCCGATTAAAGATGATGAAGTTTTTGCAAAAAAATCCATATGACCCATTGTTATGAGTAGCGTACTCATATCACATTGCTTTTGACAATCTTGAAAATTTTAACAAAAATAAAGTTGCTCCAAAATCGGTCGGGTTTAGACTCAAATGTGTGGAAATACATATACGTGTACAAAATAAGAACTCGATTAAAGATGATAAAATTTTTGCAAAAAAATCCATATGACGCATTGTTATGAGTAGCGTACTCATTCCACATTGCTCTCGACAATCTTGAAAATTTGAACAAAATTAAGTTGCTCCAAAAGCAGTCGGGTTTAGACTCAAATGTGTGGAAATACATATATATTAACGTGTACAAAATAAGAACTCGAATAAAGATGATGAAAATTTTGCACAAAAATTCCATATGACGCATTGTTATGAGTTGCGTATTCATACCACATTGCTTTCGACAATCTTGAAAATTTTAACACAAATTAACTTGCTCCTAAATCGGCGGGTTAAGACTCAAATGTGTGAAAAGACATATATATTCACGTGAACATAATAAGAACTCGAAAAAAGATGATGAAATTTTTGCAAAAAAATCCATATGACGCATGGTTATGGGTTGCGTACTCATACCACATTGCTTTCGACAATCTTAAAAATTTTAACACAAAATAACTTGCTCCCAAATCGGCGGGTTAAGACTCAAATGTGTGAAAATACATATAGATTCACGTGTACAAAATAAGAACTCGAAAAAGATGATGAAATTTTAACAAAAATAAAGTTGCTCCAAAATCGGTCGGGTTTAGACTCAAATGTGTGGAAATACATATACGTGTACAAAATAAGAACTCGATTAAAGATGATAAAATTTTTGCAAAAAAATTCATATGACGCATTGTTATGAGTAGCGTACTCATTCCACATTGCTCTCGACAATCTTGAAAATTTGAACAAAATTAAGTTGCTCCAAAAGCAGTCGGGTTTAGACTCAAATTTGTGAAAATACATATATATTCACGTGTACAAAATAAGAACTCGAAAAAGATGATGAAATTTTTGCAAAAAAATCCATATGACGCATTGTTATGAGTTGCGTACTCATACCGCATTGCTTTCGAGAATGTTGAAAATTTGAACAAAAATAAGGTTGCTCCAAAATCGGTCGGGTTTTGACTCAAATGTGTGGGTTTATTCACGTGTACAAAATAAGAACCCGATTAAAGATGATAAAATTTTTGCAAAAAAATTCATATGACCCATTGTTATGAGTAGCGTACTCATACCACATTGCTTTTGACAATCTTGAAAATTTTAACAAAAATAAAGTTGCTACAAAATCGGTCGGGTTTAGACTCAAATGTGTGGAAATACATATATACTAACGTGTACAAAATAAGAACTCGATTAAAGATGATAAAATTTTTGCAAAAAAATCTATATGACGCATTGTTATGAGTTGCGTACTCATACCGCATTGCTTTCGACAATCTTGAAAATTTTAACACAAATTAACTTGCTCCGAAATCGGCGGGTTAAGACTCAAATGTGTGAAAATACATATATATTCACGTTAACAAAGTAAGAACTCGATTAAAGAAGATGAAATTTTTGCAAAAAAATCCATATGACGCATTGTTATGAGTTGCGTACTCATACCGCATTGCTTTCGACAATCTTGAAAATTTTAACACAAATTAACTTGCTCCGAAATCGGCGGGTTAAGACTCAAATGTGAGAAAATACATATATATTCACGTTAACAAAGTAAGAACTCGATTAAAGAAGATGAAATTTTTGCAAAAAAATCCATATGACGCACTGTTATGAGTTGCGTACTCATACCAAATTGCTTTCGACAATCTTGAAAATTTTAACACAAATTAACTTGCTCCTAAATCGGCGGGTTAAGACTCAAATTTGTGAAAATACATATATATTCACGTTAACAAAGTAAGAACTCGATTAAAGAAGATGAAATTTTTGCAAAAAAATCCATATGACGCACTGTTATGAGTTGCGTACTCATACCAAATTGCTTTCGACAATCTTGAAAATTTTAACACAAATTAACTTGCTCCTAAATCGGCGGGTTAAGACTCAAATTTGTGAAAATACATATATATTCACGTGTACAAAATAAGAACTCGAAAAAGATGATGATATTTTTGCAAAAAAATCCATATGACGCATTGTTATGAGTTGCGTACTCATACCAAATTGCTTTCGACAATCTTGAAAATTTTAACACAAAATAACTTGCTCCCAAATCGGCGGGTTAAGACTCAAATGTGTGAAAATACATATAGATTCACGTGAACAATGTAAGAACTCGATTAAAGATGATGAAATTTTTGCAAAAAAATTCATTTGACGCATTGTTATGAGTAGCGTATTAATATCACATTGCTTTCGACAATCTGGAAAATTTAAACAAAAATTAAGTTGCTCCAAAATCGGGCGAGTAAAGACTCAAATGTGTGGAAATACATACATATTCACGTGTACAAAATAAGAACCCGATTAAAGATGATGAAGTTTTTGCAAAAAAATCCATATGACGCATTGTTATGAGTTGCGTACTCATACCAAATTGCTTTCGACAATCTTGAAAATTTTAACACAAAATAACTTGCTCCGAAATCGGCGGGTTAAGACTCAAATGTGTGAAAATACATATATATTCACGTTAACAAAGTAAGAACTCGATTAAAGATGATGAAATTTTTGCAAAAAAATCCATATGACGCACTGTTATGAGTTGCGTACTCATACCACATTGCTTTCGACAATCTTGAAAATTTTAACACAAATTAACTTGCTCCTAAATCGGCGGGTTAAGACTCAAATTTGTGAAAATACATATATATTCACGTGTACAAAATAAGAACTCGAAAAAGATGATGAAATTTTTGCAAAAAAATCCATATGACGCATTGTTATGAGTTGCGTACTCATACCGCATTGCTTTCGAGAATGTTGAAAATTTGAACAAAAATAAGGTTGCTCCAAAATCGGTCGGGTTTTGACTCAAATGTGTGGGTTTATTCACGTGAACAAAATAAGAACCCGATTAAAGATGATAAAATTTTTGCAAAAAAATTCATATGACCCATTGTTATGAGTAGCGTAATTATACCACATTGCTTTTGACAATCTTGAAAATTTTAACAAAAATAAAGTTGCTACAAAATCGGTCGGGTTTAGACTCAAATGTGTGGAAATACATATATACTAACGTGTACAAAATAAGAACTCGATTAAAGATGATAAAATTTTTGCAAAAAAATTCATATGACGCATTGTTATGAGTAGCGTATTCATATGACATTGCTTTCGACAATCTGGAAAATTTGAAAAAAATTAATTTGGTCCAAAATCGGTCGAGTTTAGACTCAAATGTGTGGAAATACATATATATTAACGTGTACAAAATAAGAACTCGAATAAAGATGATGAAATTTTTGCACAAAAATTCCATATGACGCATTGTTATGAGTTGCGTATTCATACCACATTGCTTTCGACAATCTTGAAAATTTAAACACAAATTAACTTGCTCCCAAATCGGCGGGTTAAGACTCAAATGTGTGAAAATACATATATATTCACGTGAACAAAGTAAGAACTCGATTAAAGATGATGAAATTTTTGCAAAAAATCCATATGACGCATTGTTATGAGTAGCGTACTCATACCACATTGCTGTGGACAATCTTGAAAATTTGAACAAAATTTAAGTTGCTCCAAAATCGGTCGGATTTACACTCAAATGTGTGGAAATACGTATATACTAACGTGTTCAAAATAAGAACCCGATCAAAGATGATGAAATTTTTGCAAAAAAATTCATATGACGCATTGTTATGAGTAGCGTACTCATTCCACATTGCTCTCGACAATCTTGAAAATTTGAACATAATTAAGTTGCTCCAAAAGCAGTCGGGTTTAGACTCAAATTTGTGAAAATACATATATATTCACGTGTACAAAATAAGAACTCGAAAAAGATGATGAAATTTTTGCAAAAAAATTCATATGACGCATTGTTATGAGTTGCGTACTCATACCGCATTGCTTTCGAGAATGTTGAAAATTTGAACAAAAATAAGGTTGCTCCAAAATCGGTCGGGTTTTGACTCAAATGTGTGGGTTTATTCACGTGTACAAAATAAGAACCCGATTAAAGATGATAAAATTTTTGCAAAAAAATTCATATGACCCATTGTTATGAGTAGCGTACTCATACCACATTGCTTTTGACAATCTTGAAAATTTTAACAAAAATAAAGTTGCTCCAAAATCGGTCGGGTTTAGACTCAAATGTGTGGAAATACATATACGTGTACAAAATAAGAACTCGATTAAAGATGATAAAATTTTTGCAAAAAAATTCATATGACGCATTGTTATGAGTAGCGTACTCATTCCACATTGCTCTCGACAATCTTGAAAATTTGAACAAAATTAAGTTGCTCCAAAAGCAGTCGGGTTTAGACTCAAATTTGTGAAAATACATATATATTCACGTGTACAAAATAAGAACTCGAAAAAGATGATGAAATTTTTGCAAAAAAATCCATATGACGCATTGTTATGAGTTGCGTACTCATACCGCATTGCTTTCGAGAATGTTGAAAATTTGAACAAAAATAAGGTTGCTCCAAAATCGGTCGGGTTTTGACTCAAATGTGTGGGTTTATTCACGTGTACAAAATAAGAACCCGATTAAAGATGATAAAATTTTTGCAAAAAAATTCATATGACCCATTGTTATGAGTAGCGTACTCATACCACATTGCTTTTGACAATCTTGAAAATTTTAACAAAAATAAAGTTGCTACAAAATCGGTCGGGTTTAGACTCAAATGTGTGGAAATACATATATACTAACGTGTACAAAATAAGAACTCGATTAAAGATGATAAAATTTTTGCAAAAAAATCCATATGACGCATTGTTATGAGTTGCGTACTCATACCGCATTGCTTTCGACAATCTTGAAAATTTTAACACAAATTAACTTGCTCCGAAATCGGCGGGTTAAGACTCAAATGTGTGAAAATACATATATATTCACGTTAACAAAGTAAGAACTCGATTAAAGAAGATGAAATTTTTGCAAAAAAATCCATATGACGCATTGTTATGAGTTGCGTACTCATACCGCATTGCTTTCGACAATCTTGAAAATTTTAACACAAATTAACTTGCTCCGAAATCGGCGGGTTAAGACTCAAATGTGAGAAAATACATATATATTCACGTTAACAAAGTAAGAACTCGATTAAAGAAGATGAAATTTTTGCAAAAAAATCCATATGACGCACTGTTATGAGTTGCGTACTCATACCAAATTGCTTTCGACAATCTTGAAAATTTTAACACAAATTAACTTGCTCCTAAATCGGCGGGTTAAGACTCAAATTTGTGAAAATACATATATATTCACGTTAACAAAGTAAGAACTCGATTAAAGAAGATGAAATTTTTGCAAAAAAATTCATTTGACGCATTGTTATGAGTAGCGTATTAATATCACATTGCTTTCGACAATCTGGAAAATTTAAACAAAAATTAAGTTGCTCCAAAATCGGGCGAGTAAAGACTCAAATGTGTGGAAATACATACATATTCACGTGTACAAAATAAGAACCCGATTAAAGATGATGAAGTTTTTGCAAAAAAATCCATATGACCCATTGTTATGAGTAGCGTACTCATATCACATTGCTTTTGACAATCTTGAAAATTTTAACAAAAATAAAGTTGCTCCAAAATCGGTCGGGTTTAGACTCAAATGTGTGGAAATACATATACGTGTACAAAATAAGAACTCGATTAAAGATGATAAAATTTTTGCAAAAAAATTCATATGACGCATTGTTATGAGTAGCGTACTCATTCCACATTGCTCTCGACAATCTTGAAAATTTGAACAAAATTAAGTTGCTCCAAAAGCAGTCGGGTTTAGACTCAAATGTGTGGAAATACATATATATTAACGTGTACAAAATAAGAACTCGAATAAAGATGATGAAAATTTTGCACAAAAATTCCATATGACGCATTGTTATGAGTTGCGTATTCATACCACATTGCTTTCGACAATCTTGAAAATTTTAACACAAATTAACTTGCTCCTAAATCGGCGGGTTAAGACTCAAATGTGTGAAAAGACATATATATTCACGTGAACATAATAAGAACTCGAAAAAAGATGATGAAATTTTTGCAAAAAAATCCATATGACGCATGGTTATGGGTTGCGTACTCATACCACATTGCTTTCGACAATCTTAAAAATTTTAACACAAAATAACTTGCTCCCAAATCGGCGGGTTAAGACTCAAATGTGTGAAAATACATATAGATTCACGTGTACAAAATAAGAACTCGAAAAAGATGATGAAATTTTAACAAAAATAAAGTTGCTCCAAAATCGGTCGGGTTTAGACTCAAATGTGTGGAAATACATATACGTGTACAAAATAAGAACTCGATTAAAGATGATAAAATTTTTGCAAAAAAATTCATATGACGCATTGTTATGAGTAGCGTACTCATTCCACATTGCTCTCGACAATCTTGAAAATTTGAACAAAATTAAGTTGCTCCAAAAGCAGTCGGGTTTAGACTCAAATTTGTGAAAATACATATATATTCACGTGTACAAAATAAGAACTCGAAAAAGATGATGAAATTTTTGCAAAAAAATCCATATGACGCATTGTTATGAGTTGCGTACTCATACCGCATTGCTTTCGAGAATGTTGAAAATTTGAACAAAAATAAGGTTGCTCCAAAATCGGTCGGGTTTTGACTCAAATGTGTGGGTTTATTCACGTGTACAAAATAAGAACCCGATTAAAGATGATAAAATTTTTGCAAAAAAATTCATATGACCCATTGTTATGAGTAGCGTACTCATACCACATTGCTTTTGACAATCTTGAAAATTTTAACAAAAATAAAGTTGCTACAAAATCGGTCGGGTTTAGACTCAAATGTGTGGAAATACATATATACTAACGTGTACAAAATAAGAACTCGATTAAAGATGATAAAATTTTTGCAAAAAAATCCATATGACGCATTGTTATGAGTTGCGTACTCATACCGCATTGCTTTCGACAATCTTGAAAATTTTAACACAAATTAACTTGCTCCGAAATCGGCGGGTTAAGACTCAAATGTGTGAAAATACATATATATTCACGTTAACAAAGTAAGAACTCGATTAAAGAAGATGAAATTTTTGCAAAAAAATCCATATGACGCATTGTTATGAGTTGCGTACTCATACCGCATTGCTTTCGACAATCTTGAAAATTTTAACACAAATTAACTTGCTCCGAAATCGGCGGGTTAAGACTCAAATGTGAGAAAATACATATATATTCACGTTAACAAAGTAAGAACTCGATTAAAGAAGATGAAATTTTTGCAAAAAAATCCATATGACGCACTGTTATGAGTTGCGTACTCATACCAAATTGCTTTCGACAATCTTGAAAATTTTAACACAAATTAACTTGCTCCTAAATCGGCGGGTTAAGACTCAAATTTGTGAAAATACATATATATTCACGTTAACAAAGTAAGAACTCGATTAAAGAAGATGAAATTTTTGCAAAAAAATCCATATGACGCACTGTTATGAGTTGCGTACTCATACCAAATTGCTTTCGACAATCTTGAAAATTTTAACACAAATTAACTTGCTCCTAAATCGGCGGGTTAAGACTCAAATTTGTGAAAATACATATATATTCACGTGTACAAAATAAGAACTCGAAAAAGATGATGATATTTTTGCAAAAAAATCCATATGACGCATTGTTATGAGTTGCGTACTCATACCAAATTGCTTTCGACAATCTTGAAAATTTTAACACAAAATAACTTGCTCCCAAATCGGCGGGTTAAGACTCAAATGTGTGAAAATACATATAGATTCACGTGAACAATGTAAGAACTCGATTAAAGATGATGAAATTTTTGCAAAAAAATTCATTTGACGCATTGTTATGAGTAGCGTATTAATATCACATTGCTTTCGACAATCTGGAAAATTTAAACAAAAATTAAGTTGCTCCAAAATCGGGCGAGTAAAGACTCAAATGTGTGGAAATACATACATATTCACGTGTACAAAATAAGAACCCGATTAAAGATGATGAAGTTTTTGCAAAAAAATCCATATGACGCATTGTTATGAGTTGCGTACTCATACCAAATTGCTTTCGACAATCTTGAAAATTTTAACACAAAATAACTTGCTCCCAAATCGGCGGGTTAAGACTCAAATGTGTGAAAATACATATATATTCACGTTAACAAAGTAAGAACTCGATTAAAGAAGATGAAATTTTTGCAAAAAAATTCATTTGACGCATTGTTATGAGTAGCGTATTAATATCACATTGCTTTCGACAATCTGGAAAATTTAAACAAAAATTAAGTTGCTCCAAAATCGGGCGAGTAAAGACTCAAATGTGTGGAAATACATACATATTCACGTGTACAAAATAAGAACCCGATTAAAGATGATGAAGTTTTTGCAAAAAAATCCATATGACCCATTGTTATGAGTAGCGTATTAATATCACATTGCTTTCGACAATCTGGAAAATTTAAACAAAAATTAAGTTGCTCCAAAATCGGGCGAGTAAAGACTCAAATGTGAGAAAATACATATATATTCACGTTAACAAAGTAAGAACTCGATTAAAGAAGATGAAATTTTTGCAAAAAAATCCATATGACGCACTGTTATGAGTTGCGTACTCATACCAAATTGCTTTCGACAATCTTGAAAATTTTAACACAAATTAACTTGCTCCTAAATCGGCGGGTTAAGACTCAAATTTGTGAAAATACATATATATTCACGTTAACAAAGTAAGAACTCGATTAAAGAAGATGAAATTTTTGCAAAAAAATCCATATGACGCACTGTTATGAGTTGCGTACTCATACCAAATTGCTTTCGACAATCTTGAAAATTTTAACACAAATTAACTTGCTCCTAAATCGGCGGGTTAAGACTCAAATTTGTGAAAATACATATATATTCACGTGTACAAAATAAGAACTCGAAAAAGATGATGATATTTTTGCAAAAAAATCCATATGACGCATTGTTATGAGTTGCGTACTCATACCAAATTGCTTTCGACAATCTTGAAAATTTTAACACAAAATAACTTGCTCCCAAATCGGCGGGTTAAGACTCAAATGTGTGAAAATACATATAGATTCACGTGAACAATGTAAGAACTCGATTAAAGATGATGAAATTTTTGCAAAAAAATTCATTTGACGCATTGTTATGAGTAGCGTATTAATATCACATTGCTTTCGACAATCTGGAAAATTTAAACAAAAATTAAGTTGCTCCAAAATCGGGCGAGTAAAGACTCAAATGTGTGGAAATACATACATATTCACGTGTACAAAATAAGAACCCGATTAAAGATGATGAAGTTTTTGCAAAAAAATCCATATGACCCATTGTTATGAGTAGCGTACTCATATCACATTGCTTTTGACAATCTTGAAAATTTTAACAAAAATAAAGTTGCTCCAAAATCGGTCGGGTTTAGACTCAAATGTGTGGAAATACATATACGTGTACAAAATAAGAACTTGATTAAAGATGATAAAATTTTTGCAAAAAAATTCATATGACGCATTGTTATGAGTAGCGTACTCATTCCACATTGCTCTCGACAATCTTGAAAATTTGAACAAAATTAAGTTGCTCCAAAAGCAGTCGGGTTTAGACTCAAATGTGTGGAAATACATATATATTAACGTGTACAAAATAAGAACTCGAATAAAGATGATGAAAATTTTGCACAAAAATTCCATATGACGCATTGTTATGAGTTGCGTATTCATACCACATTGCTTTCGACAATCTTGAAAATTTTAACACAAATTAACTTGCTCCTAAATCGGCGGGTTAAGACTCAAATGTGTGAAAAGACATATATATTCACGTGAACATAATAAGAACTCGAAAAAAGATGATGAAATTTTTGCAAAAAAATCCATATGACGCATGGTTATGGGTTGCGTACTCATACCACATTGCTTTCGACAATCTTAAAAATTTTAACACAAAATAACTTGCTCCCAAATCGGCGGGTTAAGACTCAAATGTGTGAAAATACATATAGATTCACGTGTACAAAATAAGAACTCGAAAAAGATGATGAAATTTTAACAAAAATAAAGTTGCTCCAAAATCGGTCGGGTTTAGACTCAAATGTGTGGAAATACATATACGTGTACAAAATAAGAACTCGATTAAAGATGATAAAATTTTTGCAAAAAAATTCATATGACGCATTGTTATGAGTAGCGTACTCATTCCACATTGCTCTCGACAATCTTGAAAATTTGAACAAAATTAAGTTGCTCCAAAAGCAGTCGGGTTTAGACTCAAATTTGTGAAAATACATATATATTCACGTGTACAAAATAAGAACTCGAAAAAGATGATGAAATTTTTGCAAAAAAATCCATATGACGCATTGTTATGAGTTGCGTACTCATACCGCATTGCTTTCGAGAATGTTGAAAATTTGAACAAAAATAAGGTTGCTCCAAAATCGGTCGGGTTTTGACTCAAATGTGTGGGTTTATTCACGTGTACAAAATAAGAACCCGATTAAAGATGATAAAATTTTTGCAAAAAAATTCATATGACCCATTGTTATGAGTAGCGTACTCATACCACATTGCTTTTGACAATCTTGAAAATTTTAACAAAAATAAAGTTGCTACAAAATCGGTCGGGTTTAGACTCAAATGTGTGGAAATACATATATACTAACGTGTACAAAATAAGAACTCGATTAAAGATGATAAAATTTTTGCAAAAAAATCCATATGACGCATTGTTATGAGTTGCGTACTCATACCGCATTGCTTTCGACAATCTTGAAAATTTTAACACAAATTAACTTGCTCCGAAATCGGCGGGTTAAGACTCAAATGTGTGAAAATACATATATATTCACGTTAACAAAGTAAGAACTCGATTAAAGAAGATGAAATTTTTGCAAAAAAATCCATATGACGCATTGTTATGAGTTGCGTACTCATACCGCATTGCTTTCGACAATCTTGAAAATTTTAACACAAATTAACTTGCTCCGAAATCGGCGGGTTAAGACTCAAATGTGAGAAAATACATATATATTCACGTTAACAAAGTAAGAACTCGATTAAAGAAGATGAAATTTTTGCAAAAAAATCCATATGACGCACTGTTATGAGTTGCGTACTCATACCAAATTGCTTTCGACAATCTTGAAAATTTTAACACAAATTAACTTGCTCCTAAATCGGCGGGTTAAGACTCAAATTTGTGAAAATACATATATATTCACGTTAACAAAGTAAGAACTCGATTAAAGAAGATGAAATTTTTGCAAAAAAATTCATTTGACGCATTGTTATGAGTAGCGTATTAATATCACATTGCTTTCGACAATCTGGAAAATTTAAACAAAAATTAAGTTGCTCCAAAATCGGGCGAGTAAAGACTCAAATGTGTGGAAATACATACATATTCACGTGTACAAAATAAGAACCCGATTAAAGATGATGAAGTTTTTGCAAAAAAATCCATATGACCCATTGTTATGAGTAGCGTACTCATATCACATTGCTTTTGACAATCTTGAAAATTTTAACAAAAATAAAGTTGCTCCAAAATCGGTCGGGTTTAGACTCAAATGTGTGGAAATACATATACGTGTACAAAATAAGAACTCGATTAAAGATGATAAAATTTTTGCAAAAAAATTCATATGACGCATTGTTATGAGTAGCGTACTCATTCCACATTGCTCTCGACAATCTTGAAAATTTGAACAAAATTAAGTTGCTCCAAAAGCAGTCGGGTTTAGACTCAAATGTGTGGAAATACATATATATTAACGTGTACAAAATAAGAACTCGAATAAAGATGATGAAAATTTTGCACAAAAATTCCATATGACGCATTGTTATGAGTTGCGTATTCATACCACATTGCTTTCGACAATCTTGAAAATTTTAACACAAATTAACTTGCTCCTAAATCGGCGGGTTAAGACTCAAATGTGTGAAAAGACATATATATTCACGTGAACATAATAAGAACTCGAAAAAAGATGATGAAATTTTTGCAAAAAAATCCATATGACGCATGGTTATGGGTTGCGTACTCATACCACATTGCTTTCGACAATCTTAAAAATTTTAACACAAAATAACTTGCTCCCAAATCGGCGGGTTAAGACTCAAATGTGTGAAAATACATATAGATTCACGTGTACAAAATAAGAACTCGAAAAAGATGATGAAATTTTAACAAAAATAAAGTTGCTCCAAAATCGGTCGGGTTTAGACTCAAATGTGTGGAAATACATATACGTGTACAAAATAAGAACTCGATTAAAGATGATAAAATTTTTGCAAAAAAATTCATATGACGCATTGTTATGAGTAGCGTACTCATTCCACATTGCTCTCGACAATCTTGAAAATTTGAACAAAATTAAGTTGCTCCAAAAGCAGTCGGGTTTAGACTCAAATTTGTGAAAATACATATATATTCACGTGTACAAAATAAGAACTCGAAAAAGATGATGAAATTTTTGCAAAAAAATCCATATGACGCATTGTTATGAGTTGCGTACTCATACCGCATTGCTTTCGAGAATGTTGAAAATTTGAACAAAAATAAGGTTGCTCCAAAATCGGTCGGGTTTTGACTCAAATGTGTGGGTTTATTCACGTGTACAAAATAAGAACCCGATTAAAGATGATAAAATTTTTGCAAAAAAATTCATATGACCCATTGTTATGAGTAGCGTACTCATACCACATTGCTTTTGACAATCTTGAAAATTTTAACAAAAATAAAGTTGCTACAAAATCGGTCGGGTTTAGACTCAAATGTGTGGAAATACATATATACTAACGTGTACAAAATAAGAACTCGATTAAAGATGATAAAATTTTTGCAAAAAAATCCATATGACGCATTGTTATGAGTTGCGTACTCATACCGCATTGCTTTCGACAATCTTGAAAATTTTAACACAAATTAACTTGCTCCGAAATCGGCGGGTTAAGACTCAAATGTGTGAAAATACATATATATTCACGTTAACAAAGTAAGAACTCGATTAAAGAAGATGAAATTTTTGCAAAAAAATCCATATGACGCATTGTTATGAGTTGCGTACTCATACCGCATTGCTTTCGACAATCTTGAAAATTTTAACACAAATTAACTTGCTCCGAAATCGGCGGGTTAAGACTCAAATGTGAGAAAATACATATATATTCACGTTAACAAAGTAAGAACTCGATTAAAGAAGATGAAATTTTTGCAAAAAAATCCATATGACGCACTGTTATGAGTTGCGTACTCATACCAAATTGCTTTCGACAATCTTGAAAATTTTAACACAAATTAACTTGCTCCTAAATCGGCGGGTTAAGACTCAAATTTGTGAAAATACATATATATTCACGTTAACAAAGTAAGAACTCGATTAAAGAAGATGAAATTTTTGCAAAAAAATCCATATGACGCACTGTTATGAGTTGCGTACTCATACCAAATTGCTTTCGACAATCTTGAAAATTTTAACACAAATTAACTTGCTCCTAAATCGGCGGGTTAAGACTCAAATTTGTGAAAATACATATATATTCACGTGTACAAAATAAGAACTCGAAAAAGATGATGATATTTTTGCAAAAAAATCCATATGACGCATTGTTATGAGTTGCGTACTCATACCAAATTGCTTTCGACAATCTTGAAAATTTTAACACAAAATAACTTGCTCCCAAATCGGCGGGTTAAGACTCAAATGTGTGAAAATACATATAGATTCACGTGAACAATGTAAGAACTCGATTAAAGATGATGAAATTTTTGCAAAAAAATTCATTTGACGCATTGTTATGAGTAGCGTATTAATATCACATTGCTTTCGACAATCTGGAAAATTTAAACAAAAATTAAGTTGCTCCAAAATCGGGCGAGTAAAGACTCAAATGTGTGGAAATACATACATATTCACGTGTACAAAATAAGAACCCGATTAAAGATGATGAAGTTTTTGCAAAAAAATCCATATGACGCATTGTTATGAGTTGCGTACTCATACCAAATTGCTTTCGACAATCTTGAAAATTTTAACACAAAATAACTTGCTCCGAAATCGGCGGGTTAAGACTCAAATGTGTGAAAATACATATATATTCACGTTAACAAAGTAAGAACTCGATTAAAGATGATGAAATTTTTGCAAAAAAATCCATATGACGCACTGTTATGAGTTGCGTACTCATACCACATTGCTTTCGACAATCTTGAAAATTTTAACACAAATTAACTTGCTCCTAAATCGGCGGGTTAAGACTCAAATTTGTGAAAATACATATATATTCACGTGTACAAAATAAGAACTCGAAAAAGATGATGAAATTTTTGCAAAAAAATCCATATGACGCATTGTTATGAGTTGCGTACTCATACCGCATTGCTTTCGACAATCTTGAAAATTTTAACACAAATTAACTTGCTCCAAAATCGGTCGGGTTTTGACTCAAATGTGTGGGTTTATTCACGTGAACAAAATAAGAACCCGATTAAAGATGATAAAATTTTTGCAAAAAAATTCATATGACCCATTGTTATGAGTAGCGTAATTATACCACATTGCTTTTGACAATCTTGAAAATTTTAACAAAAATAAAGTTGCTACAAAATCGGTCGGGTTTAGACTCAAATGTGTGGAAATACATATATACTAACGTGTACAAAATAAGAACTCGATTAAAGATGATAAAATTTTTGCAAAAAAATTCATATGACGCATTGTTATGAGTAGCGTATTCATATGACATTGCTTTCGACAATCTGGAAAATTTGAAAAAAATTAATTTGGTCCAAAATCGGTCGAGTTTAGACTCAAATGTGTGGAAATACATATATATTAACGTGTACAAAATAAGAACTCGAATAAAGATGATGAAATTTTTGCACAAAAATTCCATATGACGCATTGTTATGAGTTGCGTATTCATACCACATTGCTTTCGACAATCTTGAAAATTTAAACACAAATTAACTTGCTCCCAAATCGGCGGGTTAAGACTCAAATGTGTGAAAATACATATATATTCACGTGAACAAAGTAAGAACTCGATTAAAGATGATGAAATTTTTGCAAAAAATCCATATGACGCATTGTTATGAGTAGCGTACTCATACCACATTGCTGTGGACAATCTTGAAAATTTGAACAAAATTTAAGTTGCTCCAAAATCGGTCGGGTATAGACTCAAATGTGTAGAAATACATATATATTCACGTGAACAAAATAAGAACTCGATTGAAGATGCTGAAATTTTTGCAAAAAAATACATATGACGCATTGTTATGCGTAGCGAACTCATACCACATTGCCTTCGACAATCTTGAAAATTGGAACAAAAATTAAGTTGTTTCAAAATCGGTCGGATTTACACTCAAATGTGTGGAAATACGTATATACTAACGTGTTCAAAATAAGAACCCGATCAAAGATGATGAAATTTTTGCAAAAAAATTCATATGACGCATTGTTATGAGTAGCGTACTCATTCCACATTGCTCTCGACAATCTTGAAAATTTGAACATAATTAAGTTGCTCCAAAAGCAGTCGGGTTTAGACTCAAATTTGTGAAAATACATATATATTCACGTGTACAAAATAAGAACTCGAAAAAGATGATGAAATTTTTGCAAAAAAATCCATATGACGCATTGTTATGAGTTGCGTACTCATACCGCATTGCTTTCGAAAATGTTGAAAATTTGAACAAAAATAAGGTTGCTCCAAAATCGGTCGGGTTTTGACTCAAATGTGTGGGTTTATTCACGTGTACAAAATAAGAACCCGATTAAAGATGATAAAATTTTTGCAAAAAAATTCATATGACCCATTGTTATGAGTAGCGTACTCATACCACATTGCTTTTGACAATCTTGAAAATTTTAACAAAAATAAAGTTGCTCCAAAATCGGTCGGGTTTAGACTCAAATGTGTGGAAATACATATACGTGTACAAAATAAGAACTCGATTAAAGATGATAAAATTTTTGCAAAAAAATTCATATGACGCATTGTTATGAGTAGCGTACTCATTCCACATTGCTCTCGACAATCTTGAAAATTTGAACAAAATTAAGTTGCTCCAAAAGCAGTCGGGTTTAGACTCAAATTTGTGAAAATACATATATATTCACGTGTACAAAATAAGAACTCGAAAAAGATGATGAAATTTTTGCAAAAAAATCCATATGACGCATTGTTATGAGTTGCGTACTCATACCGCATTGCTTTCGAGAATGTTGAAAATTTGAACAAAAATAAGGTTGCTCCAAAATCGGTCGGGTTTTGACTCAAATGTGTGGGTTTATTCACGTGTACAAAATAAGAACCCGATTAAAGATGATAAAATTTTTGCAAAAAAATTCATATGACCCATTGTTATGAGTAGCGTACTCATACCACATTGCTTTTGACAATCTTGAAAATTTTAACAAAAATAAAGTTGCTACAAAATCGGTCGGGTTTAGACTCAAATGTGTGGAAATACATATATACTAACGTGTACAAAATAAGAACTCGATTAAAGATGATAAAATTTTTGCAAAAAAATCCATATGACGCATTGTTATGAGTTGCGTACTCATACCGCATTGCTTTCGACAATCTTGAAAATTTTAACACAAATTAACTTGCTCCGAAATCGGCGGGTTAAGACTCAAATGTGTGAAAATACATATATATTCACGTTAACAAAGTAAGAACTCGATTAAAGAAGATGAAATTTTTGCAAAAAAATCCATATGACGCATTGTTATGAGTTGCGTACTCATACCGCATTGCTTTCGACAATCTTGAAAATTTTAACACAAATTAACTTGCTCCGAAATCGGCGGGTTAAGACTCAAATGTGAGAAAATACATATATATTCACGTTAACAAAGTAAGAACTCGATTAAAGAAGATGAAATTTTTGCAAAAAAATCCATATGACGCACTGTTATGAGTTGCGTACTCATACCAAATTGCTTTCGACAATCTTGAAAATTTTAACACAAATTAACTTGCTCCTAAATCGGCGGGTTAAGACTCAAATTTGTGAAAATACATATATATTCACGTTAACAAAGTAAGAACTCGATTAAAGAAGATGAAATTTTTGCAAAAAAATTCATTTGACGCATTGTTATGAGTAGCGTATTAATATCACATTGCTTTCGACAATCTGGAAAATTTAAACAAAAATTAAGTTGCTCCAAAATCGGGCGAGTAAAGACTCAAATGTGTGGAAATACATACATATTCACGTGTACAAAATAAGAACCCGATTAAAGATGATGAAGTTTTTGCAAAAAAATCCATATGACCCATTGTTATGAGTAGCGTACTCATATCACATTGCTTTTGACAATCTTGAAAATTTTAACAAAAATAAAGTTGCTCCAAAATCGGTCGGGTTTAGACTCAAATGTGTGGAAATACATATACGTGTACAAAATAAGAACTCGATTAAAGATGATAAAATTTTTGCAAAAAAATTCATATGACGCATTGTTATGAGTAGCGTACTCATTCCACATTGCTCTCGACAATCTTGAAAATTTGAACAAAATTAAGTTGCTCCAAAAGCAGTCGGGTTTAGACTCAAATGTGTGGAAATACATATATATTAACGTGTACAAAATAAGAACTCGAATAAAGATGATGAAAATTTTGCACAAAAATTCCATATGACGCATTGTTATGAGTTGCGTATTCATACCACATTGCTTTCGACAATCTTGAAAATTTTAACACAAATTAACTTGCTCCTAAATCGGCGGGTTAAGACTCAAATGTGTGAAAAGACATATATATTCACGTGAACATAATAAGAACTCGAAAAAAGATGATGAAATTTTTGCAAAAAAATCCATATGACGCATGGTTATGGGTTGCGTACTCATACCACATTGCTTTCGACAATCTTAAAAATTTTAACACAAAATAACTTGCTCCCAAATCGGCGGGTTAAGACTCAAATGTGTGAAAATACATATAGATTCACGTGTACAAAATAAGAACTCGAAAAAGATGATGAAATTTTAACAAAAATAAAGTTGCTCCAAAATCGGTCGGGTTTAGACTCAAATGTGTGGAAATACATATACGTGTACAAAATAAGAACTCGATTAAAGATGATAAAATTTTTGCAAAAAAATTCATATGACGCATTGTTATGAGTAGCGTACTCATTCCACATTGCTCTCGACAATCTTGAAAATTTGAACAAAATTAAGTTGCTCCAAAAGCAGTCGGGTTTAGACTCAAATTTGTGAAAATACATATATATTCACGTGTACAAAATAAGAACTCGAAAAAGATGATGAAATTTTTGCAAAAAAATCCATATGACGCATTGTTATGAGTTGCGTACTCATACCGCATTGCTTTCGAGAATGTTGAAAATTTGAACAAAAATAAGGTTGCTCCAAAATCGGTCGGGTTTTGACTCAAATGTGTGGGTTTATTCACGTGTACAAAATAAGAACCCGATTAAAGATGATAAAATTTTTGCAAAAAAATTCATATGACCCATTGTTATGAGTAGCGTACTCATACCACATTGCTTTTGACAATCTTGAAAATTTTAACAAAAATAAAGTTGCTACAAAATCGGTCGGGTTTAGACTCAAATGTGTGGAAATACATATATACTAACGTGTACAAAATAAGAACTCGATTAAAGATGATAAAATTTTTGCAAAAAAATCCATATGACGCATTGTTATGAGTTGCGTACTCATACCGCATTGCTTTCGACAATCTTGAAAATTTTAACACAAATTAACTTGCTCCGAAATCGGCGGGTTAAGACTCAAATGTGTGAAAATACATATATATTCACGTTAACAAAGTAAGAACTCGATTAAAGAAGATGAAATTTTTGCAAAAAAATCCATATGACGCATTGTTATGAGTTGCGTACTCATACCGCATTGCTTTCGACAATCTTGAAAATTTTAACACAAATTAACTTGCTCCGAAATCGGCGGGTCAAGACTCAAATGTGAGAAAATACATATATATTCACGTTAACAAAGTAAGAACTCGATTAAAGAAGATGAAATTTTTGCAAAAAAATCCATATGACGCACTGTTATGAGTTGCGTACTCATACCAAATTGCTTTCGACAATCTTGAAAATTTTAACACAAATTAACTTGCTCCTAAATCGGCGGGTTAAGACTCAAATTTGTGAAAATACATATATATTCACGTTAACAAAGTAAGAACTCGATTAAAGAAGATGAAATTTTTGCAAAAAAATCCATATGACGCACTGTTATGAGTTGCGTACTCATACCAAATTGCTTTCGACAATCTTGAAAATTTTAACACAAATTAACTTGCTCCTAAATCGGCGGGTTAAGACTCAAATTTGTGAAAATACATATATATTCACGTGTACAAAATAAGAACTCGAAAAAGATGATGATATTTTTGCAAAAAAATCCATATGACGCATTGTTATGAGTTGCGTACTCATACCAAATTGCTTTCGACAATCTTGAAAATTTTAACCCAAAATAACTTGCTCCCAAATCGGCGGGTTAAGACTCAAATGTGTGAAAATACATATAGATTCACGTGAACAATGTAAGAACTCGATTAAAGATGATGAAATTTTTGCAAAAAAATTCATTTGACGCATTGTTATGAGTAGCGTATTAATATCACATTGCTTTCGACAATCTGGAAAATTTAAACAAAAATTAAGTTGCTCCAAAATCGGGCGAGTAAAGACTCAAATGTGTGGAAATACATACATATTCACGTGTACAAAATAAGAACCCGATTAAAGATGATGAAGTTTTTGCAAAAAAATCCATATGACGCATTGTTATGAGTTGCGTACTCATACCAAATTGCTTTCGACAATCTTGAAAATTTTAACACAAAATAACTTGCTCCCAAATCGGCGGGTTAAGACTCAAATGTGTGAAAATACATATATATTCACGTTAACAAAGTAAGAACTCGATTAAAGAAGATGAAATTTTTGCAAAAAAATTCATTTGACGCATTGTTATGAGTAGCGTATTAATATCACATTGCTTTCGACAATCTGGAAAATTTAAACAAAAATTAAGTTGCTCCAAAATCGGGCGAGTAAAGACTCAAATGTGTGGAAATACATACATATTCACGTGTACAAAATAAGAACCCGATTAAAGATGATGAAGTTTTTGCAAAAAAATCCATATGACCCATTGTTATGAGTAGCGTATTAATATCACATTGCTTTCGACAATCTGGAAAATTTAAACAAAAATTAAGTTGCTCCAAAATCGGGCGAGTAAAGACTCAAATGTGAGAAAATACATATATATTCACGTTAACAAAGTAAGAACTCGATTAAAGAAGATGAAATTTTTGCAAAAAAATCCATATGACGCACTGTTATGAGTTGCGTACTCATACCAAATTGCTTTCGACAATCTTGAAAATTTTAACACAAATTAACTTGCTCCTAAATCGGCGGGTTAAGACTCAAATTTGTGAAAATACATATATATTCACGTTAACAAAGTAAGAACTCGATTAAAGAAGATGAAATTTTTGCAAAAAAATCCATATGACGCACTGTTATGAGTTGCGTACTCATACCAAATTGCTTTCGACAATCTTGAAAATTTTAACACAAATTAACTTGCTCCTAAATCGGCGGGTTAAGACTCAAATTTGTGAAAATACATATATATTCACGTGTACAAAATAAGAACTCGAAAAAGATGATGATATTTTTGCAAAAAAATCCATATGACGCATTGTTATGAGTTGCGTACTCATACCAAATTGCTTTCGACAATCTTGAAAATTTTAACACAAAATAACTTGCTCCCAAATCGGCGGGTTAAGACTCAAATGTGTGAAAATACATATAGATTCACGTGAACAATGTAAGAACTCGATTAAAGATGATGAAATTTTTGCAAAAAAATTCATTTGACGCATTGTTATGAGTAGCGTATTAATATCACATTGCTTTCGACAATCTGGAAAATTTAAACAAAAATTAAGTTGCTCCAAAATCGGGCGAGTAAAGACTCAAATGTGTGGAAATACATACATATTCACGTGTACAAAATAAGAACCCGATTAAAGATGATGAAGTTTTTGCAAAAAAATCCATATGACCCATTGTTATGAGTAGCGTACTCATATCACATTGCTTTTGACAATCTTGAAAATTTTAACAAAAATAAAGTTGCTCCAAAATCGGTCGGGTTTAGACTCAAATGTGTGGAAATACATATACGTGTACAAAATAAGAACTCGATTAAAGATGATAAAATTTTTGCAAAAAAATTCATATGACGCATTGTTATGAGTAGCGTACTCATTCCACATTGCTCTCGACAATCTTGAAAATTTGAACAAAATTAAGTTGCTCCAAAAGCAGTCGGGTTTAGACTCAAATGTGTGGAAATACATATATATTAACGTGTACAAAATAAGAACTCGAATAAAGATGATGAAAATTTTGCACAAAAATTCCATATGACGCATTGTTATGAGTTGCGTATTCATACCACATTGCTTTCGACAATCTTGAAAATTTTAACACAAATTAACTTGCTCCTAAATCGGCGGGTTAAGACTCAAATGTGTGAAAAGACATATATATTCACGTGAACATAATAAGAACTCGAAAAAAGATGATGAAATTTTTGCAAAAAAATCCATATGACGCATGGTTATGGGTTGCGTACTCATACCACATTGCTTTCGACAATCTTAAAAATTTTAACACAAAATAACTTGCTCCCAAATCGGCGGGTTAAGACTTAAAAGTTGTGAAAATACATATAGATTCACGTGTACAAAATAAGAACTCGAAAAAGATGATGAAATTTTAACAAAAATAAAGTTGCTCCAAAATCGGTCGGGGTTAGACTCAAATGTGTGGAAATACATATACGTGTACAAAATAAGAACTCGATTAAAGATGATAAAATTTTTGCAAAAAAATTCATATGACGCATTGTTATGAGTAGCGTACTCATTCCACATTGCTCTCGACAATCTTGAAAATTTGAACAAAATTAAGTTGCTCCAAAAGCAGTCGGGTTTAGACTCAAATTTGTGAAAATACATATATATTCACGTGTACAAAATAAGAACTCGAAAAAGATGATGAAATTTTTGCAAAAAAATCCATATGACGCATTGTTATGAGTTGCGTACTCATACCGCATTGCTTTCGAGAATGTTGAAAATTTGAACAAAAATAAGGTTGCTCCAAAATCGGTCGGGTTTTGACTCAAATGTGTGGGTTTATTCACGTGTACAAAATAAGAACCCGATTAAAGATGATAAAATTTTTGCAAAAAAATTCATATGACCCATTGTTATGAGTAGCGTACTCATACCACATTGCTTTTGACAATCTTGAAAATTTTAACAAAAATAAAGTTGCTACAAAATCGGTCGGGTTTAGACTCAAATGTGTGGAAATACATATATACTAACGTGTACAAAATAAGAACTCGATTAAAGATGATAAAATTTTTGCAAAAAAATCCATATGACGCATTGTTATGAGTTGCGTACTCATACCGCATTGCTTTCGACAATCTTGAAAATTTTAACACAAATTAACTTGCTCCGAAATCGGCGGGTTAAGACTCAAATGTGTGAAAATACATATATATTCACGTTAACAAAGTAAGAACTCGATTAAAGAAGATGAAATTTTTGCAAAAAAATCCATATGACGCATTGTTATGAGTTGCGTACTCATACCGCATTGCTTTCGACAATCTTGAAAATTTTAACACAAATTAACTTGCTCCGAAATCGGCGGGTTAAGACTCAAATGTGAGAAAATACATATATATTCACGTTAACAAAGTAAGAACTCGATTAAAGAAGATGAAATTTTTGCAAAAAAATCCATATGACGCACTGTTATGAGTTGCGTACTCATACCAAATTGCTTTCGACAATCTTGAAAATTTTAACACAAATTAACTTGCTCCTAAATCGGCGGGTTAAGACTCAAATTTGTGAAAATACATATATATTCACGTTAACAAAGTAAGAACTCGATTAAAGAAGATGAAATTTTTGCAAAAAAATCCATATGACGCACTGTTATGAGTTGCGTACTCATACCAAATTGCTTTCGACAATCTTGAAAATTTTAACACAAATTAACTTGCTCCTAAATCGGCGGGTTAAGACTCAAATTTGTGAAAATACATATATATTCACGTGTACAAAATAAGAACTCGAAAAAGATGATGATATTTTTGCAAAAAAATCCATATGACGCATTGTTATGAGTTGCGTACTCATACCAAATTGCTTTCGACAATCTTGAAAATTTTAACACAAAATAACTTGCTCCCAAATCGGCGGGTTAAGACTCAAATGTGTGAAAATACATATAGATTCACGTGAACAATGTAAGAACTCGATTAAAGATGATGAAATTTTTGCAAAAAAATTCATTTGACGCATTGTTATGAGTAGCGTATTAATATCACATTGCTTTCGACAATCTGGAAAATTTAAACAAAAATTAAGTTGCTCCAAAATCGGGCGAGTAAAGACTCAAATGTGTGGAAATACATACATATTCACGTGTACAAAATAAGAACCCGATTAAAGATGATGAAGTTTTTGCAAAAAAATCCATATGACCCATTGTTATGAGTAGCGTACTCATATCACATTGCTTTTGACAATCTTGAAAATTTTAACAAAAATAAAGTTGCTCCAAAATCGGTCGGGTTTAGACTCAAATGTGTGGAAATACATATACGTGTACAAAATAAGAACTCGATTAAAGATGATAAAATTTTTGCAAAAAAATTCATATGACGCATTGTTATGAGTAGCGTACTCATTCCACATTGCTCTCGACAATCTTGAAAATTTGAACAAAATTAAGTTGCTCCAAAAGCAGTCGGGTTTAGACTCAAATGTGTGGAAATACATATATATTAACGTGTACAAAATAAGAACTCGAATAAAGATGATGAAAATTTTGCACAAAAATTCCATATGACGCATTGTTATGAGTTGCGTATTCATACCACATTGCTTTCGACAATCTTGAAAATTTTAACACAAATTAACTTGCTCCTAAATCGGCGGGTTAAGACTCAAATGTGTGAAAAGACATATATATTCACGTGAACATAATAAGAACTCGAAAAAAGATGATGAAATTTTTGCAAAAAAATCCATATGACGCATGGTTATGGGTTGCGTACTCATACCACATTGCTTTCGACAATCTTAAAAATTTTAACACAAAATAACTTGCTCCCAAATCGGCGGGTTAAGACTCAAATGTGTGAAAATACATATAGATTCACGTGTACAAAATAAGAACTCGAAAAAGATGATGAAATTTTTGCAAAAAAATCCATATGACGCATTGTTATGAGTTGCGTACTCATACCGCATTGCTTTCGACAATCTTGAAAATTTTAACACAAATTAACTTGCTCCGAAATCGGCGGGTTAAGATTCAAATGTGTGAAAATACATATATATTCACGTTAACAAAGTAAGAACTCGATTAAAGATGATGAAATTTTTGCAAAAAAATCCATATGACGCACTGTTATGAGTTGCGTACTCATACCACATTGCTTTCGACAATCTTGAAAATTTTAACACAAATTAACTTGCTCCTAAATCGGCGGGTTAAGACTCAAATTTGTGAAAATACATATATATTCACGTGTACAAAATAAGAACTCGAAAAAGATGATGAAATTTTTGCAAAAAAATCCATATGACGCATTGTTATGAGTTGCGTACTCATACCGCATTGCTTTCGACAATCTTGAAAATTTTAACACAAATTAACTTGCTCCTAAATCGGCGG
Organism: Philophylla caesio; assembly: GCA_963971545.1. Taxonomy (NCBI): domain Eukaryota; kingdom Metazoa; phylum Arthropoda; class Insecta; order Diptera; family Tephritidae; genus Philophylla; species Philophylla caesio. The sequence goes on along the minus strand of OZ020609.1, from coordinate 22,875,349 downwards.
GTTAAGACTCAAATTTGTGAAAATACATATATATTCACGTGTACAAAATAAGAACTCGAAAAAGATGATGAAATTTTTGCAAAAAAATCCATATGACGCATTGTTATGAGTTGCGTACTCATACCGCATTGCTTTCGAGAATGTTGAAAATTTGAACAAAAATAAGGTTGCTCCAAAAGCGGTCGGGTTTAGCCTCAAACGTGTGGAAATACATATATATTAACGTGTACAAAATAAGAACTCGAATAAAGATGATGAAATTTTTGCACAAAAATTCCATATGACGCACTGTTATGAGTAGCGTACTCATACCACATTGCTTTTGACAATCTTGAAAATTTTAACAAAAATGAAGTTGCTACAAAATCGGTCGGGTTTAGACTCAAATGTGTGGAAATACATATATACTAACGTGTACAAAATAACAACTCGATTAAAGATGATAAAATTTTTGCAAAAAAATCCATATGACGCATTGTTATGAGTTGCGTACTCATACCGCATTGCTTTCGACAATCTTGAAAATTTTAACACAAATTAACTTGCTCCGAAATCGGCGGGTTAAGACTCAAATGTGTGAAAATACATATATATTCACGTTAACAAAGTAAGAACTCGATTAAAGATGATGAAATTTTTGCAAAAAAATCCATATGACGCATTGTTATGAGTTGCGTACTCATACCGCATTGCTTTCGACAATCTTGAAAATTTTAACACAAATTAACTTGCTCCTAAATCGGCGGGTTAAGACTCAAATTTGTGAAAATACATATATATTCACGTGTACAAAATAAGAACTCGAAAAAGATGATGATATTTTTGCAAAAAAATCCATATGACGCATTGTTATGAGTTGCGTACTCATACCAAATTGCTTTCGACAATCTTGAAAATTTTAACACAAAATAACTTGCTCCCAAATCGGCGGGTTAAGACTCAAATGTGTGAAAATACATATAGATTCACGTGAACAATGTAAGAACTCGATTAAAGATGATGAAATTTTTGCAAAAAAATTCATTTGACGCATTGTTATGAGTAGCGTATTAATATCACATTGCTTTCGACAATCTGGAAAATTTAAACAAAAATTAAGTTGCTCCAAAATCGGGCGAGTAAAGACTCAAATGTGTGGAAATACATACATATTCACGTGTACAAAATAAGAACCCGATTAAAGATGATGAAGTTTTTGCAAAAAAATCCATATGACCCATTGTTATGAGTAGCGTACTCATATCACATTGCTTTTGACAATCTTGAAAATTTTAACAAAAATAAAGTTGCTCCAAAATCGGTCGGGTTTAGACTCAAATGTGTGGAAATACATATACGTGTACAAAATAAGAACTCGATTAAAGATGATAAAATTTTTGCAAAAAAATTCATATGACGCATTGTTATGAGTAGCGTACTCATTCCACATTGCTCTCGACAATCTTGAAAATTTGAACAAAATTAAGTTGCTCCAAAAGCAGTCGGGTTTAGACTCAAATGTGTGGAAATACATATATATTAACGTGTACAAAATAAGAACTCGAATAAAGATGATGAAAATTTTGCACAAAAATTCCATATGACGCATTGTTATGAGTTGCGTATTCATACCACATTGCTTTCGACAATCTTGAAAATTTTAACACAAATTAACTTGCTCCTAAATCGGCGGGTTAAGACTCAAATTTGTGAAAATACATATATATTCACGTGTACAAAATAAGAACTCGAAAAAGATGATGATATTTTTGCACAAAAATTCCATATGACGCACTGTTATGAGTTGCGTACTCATACCAAATTGCTTTCGACAATCTTGAAAATTTTAACACAAATTAACTTGCTCCTAAATCGGCGGGTTAAGACTCAAATTTGTGAAAATACATATATATTCACGTGTACAAAATAAGAACTCGAAAAAGATGATGATATTTTTGCAAAAAAATCCATATGACGCATTGTTATGAGTTGCGTACTCATACCAAATTGCTTTCGACAATCTTGAAAATTTTAACACAAAATAACTTGCTCCCAAATCGGCGGGTTAAGACTCAAATGTGTGAAAATACATATAGATTCACGTGAACAATGTAAGAACTCGATTAAAGATGATGAAATTTTTGCAAAAAAATTCATTTGACGCATTGTTATGAGTAGCGTATTAATATCACATTGCTTTCGACAATCTGGAAAATTTAAACAAAAATTAAGTTGCTCCAAAATCGGGCGAGTAAAGACTCAAATGTGTGGAAATACATACATATTCACGTGTACAAAATAAGAACCCGATTAAAGATGATGAAGTTTTTGCAAAAAAATCCATATGACCCATTGTTATGAGTAGCGTACTCATATCACATTGCTTTTGACAATCTTGAAAATTTTAACAAAAATAAAGTTGCTCCAAAATCGGTCGGGTTTAGACTCAAATGTGTGGAAATACATATACGTGTACAAAATAAGAACTCGATTAAAGATGATAAAATTTTTGCAAAAAAATTCATATGACGCATTGTTATGAGTAGCGTACTCATTCCACATTGCTCTCGACAATCTTGAAAATTTGAACAAAATTAAGTTGCTCCAAAAGCAGTCGGGTTTAGACTCAAATGTGTGGAAATACATATATATTAACGTGTACAAAATAAGAACTCGAATAAAGATGATGAAAATTTTGCACAAAAATTCCATATGACGCATTGTTATGAGTTGCGTATTCATACCACATTGCTTTCGACAATCTTGAAAATTTTAACACAAATTAACTTGCTCCTAAATCGGCGGGTTAAGACTCAAATGTGTGAAAAGACATATATATTCACGTGAACATAATAAGAACTCGAAAAAAGATGATGAAATTTTTGCAAAAAAATCCATATGACGCATGGTTATGGGTTGCGTACTCATACCACATTGCTTTCGACAATCTTAAAAATTTTAACACAAAATAACTTGCTCCCAAATCGGCGGGTTAAGACTCAAATGTGTGAAAATACATATAGATTCACGTGTACAAAATAAGAACTCGAAAAAGATGATGAAATTTTTGCAAAAAAATCCATATGACGCATTGTTATGAGTTGCGTACTCATACCGCATTGCTTTCGACAATCTTGAAAATTTTAACACAAATTAACTTGCTCCGAAATCGGCGGGTTAAGATTCAAATGTGTGAAAATACATATATATTCACGTTAACAAAGTAAGAACTCGATTAAAGATGATGAAATTTTTGCAAAAAAATCCATATGACGCACTGTTATGAGTTGCGTACTCATACCACATTGCTTTCGACAATCTTGAAAATTTTAACACAAATTAACTTGCTCCTAAATCGGCGGGTTAAGACTCAAATTTGTGAAAATACATATATATTCACGTGTACAAAATAAGAACTCGAAAAAGATGATGAAATTTTTGCAAAAAAATCCATATGACGCATTGTTATGAGTTGCGTACTCATACCGCATTGCTTTCGACAATCTTGAAAATTTTAACACAAATTAACTTGCTCCTAAATCGGCGGGTTAAGACTCAAATTTGTGAAAATACATATATATTCACGTGTACAAAATAAGAACTCGAAAAAGATGATGAAATTTTTGCAAAAAAATCCATATGACGCATTGTTATGAGTTGCGTACTCATACCGCATTGCTTTCGAGAATGTTGAAAATTTGAACAAAAATAAGGTTGCTCCAAAAGCGGTCGGGTTTAGCCTCAAACGTGTGGAAATACATATATATTAACGTGTACAAAATAAGAACTCGAATAAAGATGATGAAATTTTTGCACAAAAATTCCATATGACGCACTGTTATGAGTAGCGTACTCATACCACATTGCTTTTGACAATCTTGAAAATTTTAACAAAAATGAAGTTGCTACAAAATCGGTCGGGTTTAGACTCAAATGTGTGGAAATACATATATACTAACGTGTACAAAATAACAACTCGATTAAAGATGATAAAATTTTTGCAAAAAAATCCATATGACGCATTGTTATGAGTTGCGTACTCATACCGCATTGCTTTCGACAATCTTGAAAATTTTAACACAAATTAACTTGCTCCGAAATCGGCGGGTTAAGACTCAAATGTGTGAAAATACATATATATTCACGTTAACAAAGTAAGAACTCGATTAAAGATGATGAAATTTTTGCAAAAAAATCCATATGACGCATTGTTATGAGTTGCGTACTCATACCGCATTGCTTTCGACAATCTTGAAAATTTTAACACAAATTAACTTGCTCCTAAATCGGCGGGTTAAGACTCAAATTTGTGAAAATACATATATATTCACGTGTACAAAATAAGAACTCGAAAAAGATGATGATATTTTTGCAAAAAAATCCATATGACGCATTGTTATGAGTTGCGTACTCATACCAAATTGCTTTCGACAATCTTGAAAATTTTAACACAAAATAACTTGCTCCCAAATCGGCGGGTTAAGATTCAAATGTGTGAAAATACATATATATTCACGTTAACAAAGTAAGAACTCGATTAAAGATGATGAAATTTTTGCAAAAAAATCCATATGACGCACTGTTATGAGTTGCGTACTCATACCACATTGCTTTCGACAATCTTGAAAATTTTAACACAAATTAACTTGCTCCTAAATCGGCGGGTTAAGACTCAAATTTGTGAAAATACATATATATTCACGTGTACAAAATAAGAACTCGAAAAAGATGATGAAATTTTTGCAAAAAAATCCATATGACGCATTGTTATGAGTTGCGTACTCATACCGCATTGCTTTCGACAATCTTGAAAATTTTAACACAAATTAACTTGCTCCTAAATCGGCGGGTTAAGACTCAAATTTGTGAAAATACATATATATTCACGTGTACAAAATAAGAACTCGAAAAAGATGATGAAATTTTTGCAAAAAAATCCATATGACGCATTGTTATGAGTTGCGTACTCATACCGCATTGCTTTCGAGAATGTTGAAAATTTGAACAAAAATAAGGTTGCTCCAAAAGCGGTCGGGTTTAGCCTCAAACGTGTGGAAATACATATATATTAACGTGTACAAAATAAGAACTCGAATAAAGATGATGAAATTTTTGCACAAAAATTCCATATGACGCACTGTTATGAGTAGCGTACTCATACCACATTGCTTTTGACAATCTTGAAAATTTTAACAAAAATGAAGTTGCTACAAAATCGGTCGGGTTTAGACTCAAATGTGTGGAAATACATATATACTAACGTGTACAAAATAACAACTCGATTAAAGATGATAAAATTTTTGCAAAAAAATCCATATGACGCATTGTTATGAGTTGCGTACTCATACCGCATTGCTTTCGACAATCTTGAAAATTTTAACACAAATTAACTTGCTCCGAAATCGGCGGGTTAAGACTCAAATGTGTGAAAATACATATATATTCACGTTAACAAAGTAAGAACTCGATTAAAGATGATGAAATTTTTGCAAAAAAAATCCATATGACGCATTGTTATGAGTTGCGTACTCATACCGCATTGCTTTCGACAATCTTGAAAATTTTAACACAAATTAACTTGCTCCTAAATCGGCGGGTTAAGACTCAAATTTGTGAAAATACATATATATTCACGTGTACAAAATAAGAACTCGAAAAAGATGATGATATTTTTGCAAAAAAATCCATATGACGCATTGTTATGAGTTGCGTACTCATACCAAATTGCTTTCGACAATCTTGAAAATTTTAACACAAAATAACTTGCTCCCAAATCGGCGGGTTAAGACTCAAATGTGTGAAAATACATATAGATTCACGTGAACAATGTAAGAACTCGATTAAAGATGATGAAATTTTTGCAAAAAAATTCATTTGACGCATTGTTATGAGTAGCGTATTAATATCACATTGCTTTCGACAATCTGGAAAATTTAAACAAAAATTAAGTTGCTCCAAAATCGGGCGAGTAAAGACTCAAATGTGTGGAAATACATACATATTCACGTGTACAAAATAAGAACCCGATTAAAGATGATGAAGTTTTTGCAAAAAAATCCATATGACCCATTGTTATGAGTAGCGTACTCATATCACATTGCTTTTGACAATCTTGAAAATTTTAACAAAAATAAAGTTGCTCCAAAATCGGTCGGGTTTAGACTCAAATGTGTGGAAATACATATACGTGTACAAAATAAGAACTCGATTAAAGATGATAAAATTTTTGCAAAAAAATTCATATGACGCATTGTTATGAGTAGCGTACTCATTCCACATTGCTCTCGACAATCTTGAAAATTTGAACAAAATTAAGTTGCTCCAAAAGCAGTCGGGTTTAGACTCAAATGTGTGGAAATACATATATATTAACGTGTACAAAATAAGAACTCGAATAAAGATGATGAAAATTTTGCACAAAAATTCCATATGACGCATTGTTATGAGTTGCGTATTCATACCACATTGCTTTCGACAATCTTGAAAATTTTAACACAAATTAACTTGCTCCTAAATCGGCGGGTTAAGACTCAAATTTGTGAAAATACATATATATTCACGTGTACAAAATAAGAACTCGAAAAAGATGATGATATTTTTGCACAAAAATTCCATATGACGCACTGTTATGAGTTGCGTACTCATACCAAATTGCTTTCGACAATCTTGAAAATTTTAACACAAATTAACTTGCTCCTAAATCGGCGGGTTAAGACTCAAATTTGTGAAAATACATATATATTCACGTGTACAAAATAAGAACTCGAAAAAGATGATGATATTTTTGCAAAAAAATCCATATGACGCATTGTTATGAGTTGCGTACTCATACCAAATTGCTTTCGACAATCTTGAAAATTTTAACACAAAATAACTTGCTCCCAAATCGGCGGGTTAAGACTCAAATGTGTGAAAATACATATAGATTCACGTGAACAATGTAAGAACTCGATTAAAGATGATGAAATTTTTGCAAAAAAATTCATTTGACGCATTGTTATGAGTAGCGTATTAATATCACATTGCTTTCGACAATCTGGAAAATTTAAACAAAAATTAAGTTGCTCCAAAATCGGGCGAGTAAAGACTCAAATGTGTGGAAATACATACATATTCACGTGTACAAAATAAGAACCCGATTAAAGATGATGAAGTTTTTGCAAAAAAATCCATATGACCCATTGTTATGAGTAGCGTACTCATATCACATTGCTTTTGACAATCTTGAAAATTTTAACAAAAATAAAGTTGCTCCAAAATCGGTCGGGTTTAGACTCAAATGTGTGGAAATACATATACGTGTACAAAATAAGAACTCGATTAAAGATGATAAAATTTTTGCAAAAAAATTCATATGACGCATTGTTATGAGTAGCGTACTCATTCCACATTGCTCTCGACAATCTTGAAAATTTGAACAAAATTAAGTTGCTCCAAAAGCAGTCGGGTTTAGACTCAAATGTGTGGAAATACATATATATTAACGTGTACAAAATAAGAACTCGAATAAAGATGATGAAAATTTTGCACAAAAATTCCATATGACGCATTGTTATGAGTTGCGTATTCATACCACATTGCTTTCGACAATCTTGAAAATTTTAACACAAATTAACTTGCTCCTAAATCGGCGGGTTAAGACTCAAATGTGTGAAAAGACATATATATTCACGTGAACATAATAAGAACTCGAAAAAAGATGATGAAATTTTTGCAAAAAAATCCATATGACGCATGGTTATGGGTTGCGTACTCATACCACATTGCTTTCGACAATCTTGAAAATTTTAACACAAATTAACTTGCTCCTAAATCGGCGGGTTAAGACTCAAATTTGTGAAAATACATATATATTCACGTGTACAAAATAAGAACTCGAAAAAGATGATGAAATTTTTGCAAAAAAATCCATATGACGCATTGTTATGAGTTGCGTACTCATACCGCATTGCTTTCGACAATCTTGAAAATTTTAACACAAATTAACTTGCTCCTAAATCGGCGGGTTAAGACTCAAATTTGTGAAAAGACATGTATATTCACGTGAACATAATAAGAACTCGAAAAAAGATGATGAAATTTTTGCAAAAAAATCCATATGACGCATTGTTATGAGTTGCGTACTCATACCGCATTGCTTTCGACAATCTTGAAAATTTTAACACAAATTAACTTGCTCCTAAATCGGCGGGTTAAGACTCAAATTTGTGAAAATACATATATATTCACGTGTACAAAATAAGAACTCGAAAAAGATGATGAAATTTTTGCAAAAAAATCCATATGACGCATTGTTATGAGTTGCGTACTCATACCGCATTGCTTTCGAGAATGTTGAAAATTTGAACAAAAATAAGGTTGCTCCAAAAGCGGTCGGGTTTAGCCTCAAACGTGTGGAAATACATATATATTAACGTGTACAAAATAAGAACTCGAATAAAGATGATGAAATTTTTGCACAAAAATTCCATATGACGCACTGTTATGAGTAGCGTACTCATACCACATTGCTTTTGACAATCTTGAAAATTTTAACAAAAATGAAGTTGCTACAAAATCGGTCGGGTTTAGACTCAAATGTGTGGAAATACATATATACTAACGTGTACAAAATAACAACTCGATTAAAGATGATAAAATTTTTGCAAAAAAATCCATATGACGCATTGTTATGAGTTGCGTACTCATACCGCATTGCTTTCGACAATCTTGAAAATTTTAACACAAATTAACTTGCTCCGAAATCGGCGGGTTAAGACTCAAATGTGTGAAAATACATATATATTCACGTTAACAAAGTAAGAACTCGATTAAAGATGATGAAATTTTTGCAAAAAAATCCATATGACGCACTGTTATGAGTTGCGTACTCATACCACATTGCTTTCGACAATCTTGAAAATTTTAACACAAATTAACTTGCTCCTAAATCGGCGGGTTAAGACTCAAATTTGTGAAAATACATATATATTCACGTGTACAAAATAAGTACTCGAAAAAGATGATGATATTTTTGCAAAAAAATCCATATGACGCATTGTTATGAGTTGCGTACTCATACCGCATTGCTTTCGACAATCTTGAAAATTTTAACACAAATTAACTTGCTCCTAAATCGGCGGGTTAAGACTCAAATTTGTGAAAATACATATATATTCACGTGTACAAAATAAGAACTCGAAAAAGATGATGAAATTTTTGCAAAAAAATCCATATGACGCATTGTTATGAGTTGCGTACTCATACCGCATTGCTTTCGAGAATGTTGAAAATTTGAACAAAAATAAAGTTGCTCCAAAATCGGTCGGGTTTTGACTCAAATGTGTGGGTTTATTCACGTGTACAAAATAAGAACCCGATTAAAGATGATAAAATTTTTGCAAAAAAATTCATATGACCCATTGTTATGAGTAGCGTACTCATACCACATTGCTTTTGACAATCTTGAAAATTTTAACAAAAAATAAAGTTGCTACAAAATCGGTCGGGTTTAGACTCAAATGTGTGGAAATACATATATACTAACGTGTACAAAATAAGAACTCGATTAAAGATGATACATCTTTTGCAAAAAAATTCATATGACGCATTGTTATGAGTAGCGTATTCATATCACATTGCTTTCGACAATCTGGAAAATTTGAAAAAAATTAATTTGGTCCAAAATCGGTCGAGTTTAGACTCAAATGTGTGGAAATACATATATATTAACGTGTACAAAAAAGAACTCGAATAAAGATGATGAAATGTTTGCACAAAAATTCCATATGACGCATTGTTATGAGTTGCGTATTCATACCACATTGCTTTCGACAATCTTGAAAATTTTAACACAAATTAACTTGCTCCTAAATCGGCGGGTTAAGACTCAAATGTGTGAAAAGACATATATATTCACGTGAACAAAATAAGAACTCGAATAAAGATGATAAAATTTTTGCACAAAAATTCCATATGACGCACTGTTATGAGTAGCGTACTCATACCACATTGCTCTCGACATTCTTGAAAATTTGAACAAAATTAAGTTGCTCCAAAAGCAGTCGGGTTTAGACTCAAATGTGTGGAAATACATATATATTAACGTGTACAAAATAAGAACTCGAGTAAAGATGATGAAATGTTTGCACAAAAATTCCATATGACGCATTGTTATGAGTTGCGTATTCATACCACATTGCTTTCGACAATCTTGAAAATTTTAACACAAATTAACTTGCTCCTAAATCGGCGAGTTAAGACTCAAATGTGTGAAAAGACATATATATTCACGTGAACAAAATAAGAACTCGAAAAAAGATGATGAAATTTTTGCAAAAAAATCCATATGACGCATGGTTATGGGTTGCGTACTCATACCGCATTGCTTTCGAGAATGTTGAAAATTTAAACAAAAATAAGGATGCTCCAAAATCGGTCGGGTTTAGCCTCAAACGTGTGGAAATACATATATATTAACGTGTACAAAATAAGAACTCGAATAAAGATGATGAAATTTTTGCACAAAAATTCCATATGACGCACTGTTATGAGTAGCGTACTCATACCACATTGCTTTCGACAATCTTGAAAATTTTAACACAAATTAACTTGCTCCTAAATCGGCGGATTTAGACTCAAATGTGTGGAAATACATATATATTCACGTGAACAAAATAAGAACTCGATTAAAGATGATGAAATTTTTGCAAAAAAATTAATTTGACGCATTGTTATGAGTAGCGTATTAATATCACATTGCTTTCGACAATCTGGAAAATTTAAACAAAAATGAAGTTGCTCCAAAATCGGGCGAGTAAAGACTCAAATGTATGGAAATACATACGTATTCACGTGTACAAAATAAGAACCCGATTAAAGATGATGAAGTTTTTGCAAAAAAATCCATATGACCCATTGTTATGAGTAGCGTACTCATACCACATTGCTTTTGACAATCTTGAAAATTTTAACAAAAATAAAGTTGCTCCAAAATCGGTCGGGTTTAGACTCAAATGTGTGGAAATACATATACGTGTACAAAATAAGAACTCGAAAAAGATGATGAAATTTTTGCAAAAAAATCCATATGACGCATGGTTATGAGTTGCGTACTCATACTGCATTGCTTTCGACAATCTTGAAAATTTTAACACAAATTAACTTGCTCCGAAATCGGCGGGTTAAGACTCAAATGTGTGAAAATACATATATATTCACGTTAACAAAGTAAGAACTCGATTAAAGATGATGAAATTTTTGCAAAAAAATCCATATGACGCACTGTTATGAGTTGCGTACTCATACCACATTGCTTTCGACAATCTTGAAAATTTTAACACAAATTAACTTGCTCCTAAATCGGCGGGATAAGACTCAAATTTGTGAAAATACATATATATTCACGTGTACAAAATAAGAACTCGAAAAAGATGATGAAATTTTTGCAAAAAAATCCATATGACGCATTGTTATGAGTTGCGTACTCATACCACATTGCTTTCGACAATCTTGAAAATTTTAACACAAATTAACTTGCTCCTAAATCGGCGGGTTAAGACTCAAATTTGTGAAAATACAAATATATTCACGTGTACAAAATAAGAACTCGAAAAAGATGATGAAATTTTTGCAAAAAAATCCATATGACGCATTGTTATGAGTTGCGTACTCATACCGCATTGCTTTCGAGAATGTTGAAAATTTGAACAAAAATAAGGTTGCTCCAAAATCGGTCGGGTTTTGACTCAAATGTGTGGGTTTATTCACGTGTACAAAATAAGAACCCGATTAAAGATGATAAAATTTTTGCAAAAAAATTCATATGACCCATTGTTATGAGTAGCGTACTCATACCACATTGCTTTTGACAATCTTGAAAATTTTAACAAAAATAAAGTTGCTACAAAATCGGTCGGGTTTAGACTCAAATGTGTGGAAATACATATATACTAACGTGTACAAAATAAGAACTCGATTAAAGATGATAAAATTTTTGCAAAAAAATCCATATGACGCATTGTTATGAGTTGCGTACTCATACCGCATTGCTTTCGACAATCTTGAAAATTTTAACACAAATTAACTTGCTCCGAAATCGGCGGGTTAAGACTCAAATGTGTGAAAATACATATATATTCACGTTAACAAAGTAAGAACTCGATTAAAGATGATGAAATTTTTGCAAAAAAATCCATATGACGCACTGTTATGAGTTGCGTACTCATACCACATTGCTTTCGAGAATGTTGAAAATTTGAACAAAAATAAGGTTGCTCCAAAATCGGTCGGGTTTTGACTCAAATGTGTGGGTTTATTCACGTGAACAAAATAAGATCCCGATTAAAGATGATAAAATTTTTGCAAAAAAATTCATATGACCCATTGTTATGAGTAGCGTAATTATACCACATTGCTTTTGACAATCTTGAAAATTTTAACAAAAATAAAGTTGCTACAAAATCGGTCGGGTTTAGACTCAAATGTGTGGAAATACATATATACTAACGTGTACAAAATAAGAACTCGATTAAAGATGATAAAATTTTTGCAAAAAAATTCATATGACGCATTGTTATGAGTAGCGTATTCATATGACATTGCTTTCGACAATCTGGAAAATTTGAAAAAAATTAATTTGGTCCAAAATCGGTCGAGTTTAGACTCAAATGTGTGGAAATACATATATATTAACGTGTACAAAATAAGAACTCGAATAAAGATGATGAAATTTTTGCACAAAAATTCCATATGACGCATTGTTATGAGTTGCGTATTCATACCACATTGCTTTCGACAATCTTGAAAATTTAAACACAAATTAACTTGCTCCCAAATCGGCGGGTTAAGACTCAAATGTGTGAAAATACATATATATTCACGTGAACAAAGTAAGAACTCGATTAAAGATGATGAAATTTTTGCAAAAAAATCCATATGACGCATTGTTATGAGTAGCGTACTCATACCACATTGCTTTGGACAATCTTGAAAATTTGAACAAAATTTAAGTTGCTCCAAAATCGGTCGGGTATAGACTCAAATGTGTAGAAATACATATATATTCACGTGAACAAAATAAGAACTCGATTGAAGATGCTGAAATTTTTGCAAAAAAATACATATGACGCATTGTTATGCGTAGCGAACTCATACCACATTGCCTTCGACAATCTTGAAAATTGGAACAAAAATTAAGTTGTTTCAAAATCGGTCGGATTTACACTCAAATGTGTGGAAATACGTATATACTAACGTGTTCAAAATAAGAACCCGATCAAAGATGATGAAATTTTTGCAAAAAAATCCATATGACCCATTGTTATGAGTAGCATACTCATACCACATTGCTTTTACCAATCTTGAAAATTTGAACAAAAATTAAGTTGCTCCAAAAGCGGTCGGGTTTAGACTCAAATGTGTGGAAATACATATATATTCACGTGTACAAAATAAGAACTCGATTAAAGATGATGAAATTTTTGCAAAAAAATCCATATGACCCATTGTTATGAGTAGCGTACTCATACCACATTGCTTTTGACAATCTTGAAAATTTGAACAAAATTAAGTTGCTCCAAAAGCAGTCAGGTGTGTGGAAATACATATATATTCGGTCGGGTGTGTGGAAATACATATATATTCACGTGTACAAAATAAGAACTCGATTAAAGATGATGAAATTTTTGCAAAAAAATCCATATGACCCATTGTTATGAGTAGCGAACTCATACCACATTGCCTTCGACAATCTTGAAAATTGGAACAAAAATTAAGTTGTTTCAAAATCGGTCGGATTTAGACTCAAATGTGTGTAAATACATATATACTAACGTGTACAAAATAAGAACTCGATTAAAGATGATGAAGTTTTTGCAAAAAAATCCATATGACGCACTGTTATGAGTTGCGTACTCATACCACATTGCTTTCGACAATCTTGAAAATTTTAACACAAATTAACTTGCTCCTAAATCGGCGGGTTAAGACTCAAATTTGTGAAAATACATATATATTCACGTGTACAAAATAAGAACTCGAAAAAGATGATGAAATTTTTGCAAAAAAATCCATATGACGCATTGTTATGAGTTGCGTACTCATACCGCATTGCTTTCGAGAATGTTGAAAATTTGAACAAAAATAAGGTTGCTCCAAAATCGGTCGGGTTTTGACTCAAATGTGTGGGTTTATTCACGTGAACAAAATAAGAACCCGATTAAAGATGATAAAATTTTTGCAAAAAAATTCATATGACCCATTGTTATGAGTAGCGTAATTATACCACATTGCTTTTGACAATCTTGAAAATTTTAACAAAAATAAAGTTGCTACAAAATCGGTCGGGTTTAGACTCAAATGTGTGGAAATACATATATACTAACGTGTACAAAATAAGAACTCGATTAAAGATGATAAAATTTTTGCAAAAAAATTCATATGACGCATTGTTATGAGTAGCGTATTCATATGACATTGCTTTCGACAATCTGGAAAATTTGAAAAAAATTAATTTGGTCCGAAATCGGTCGAGTTTAGACTCAAATGTGTGGAAATACATATATATTAACGTGTACAAAATAAGAACTCGAATAAAGATGATGAAATTTTTGCACAAAAATTCCATATGACGCATTGTTATGAGTTGCGTATTCATACCACATTGCTTTCGACAATCTTGAAAATTTAAACACAAATTAACTTGCTCCCAAATCGGCGGGTTAAGACTCAAATGTGTGAAAATACATATATATTCACGTGAACAAAGTAAGAACTCGATTAAAGATGATGAAATTTTTGCAAAAAAATCCATATGACGCATTGTTATGAGTAGCGTACTCATACCACATTGCTTTGGACAATCTTGAAAATTTGAACAAAATTTAAGTTGCTCCAAAATCGGTCGGGTATAGACTCAAATGTGTAGAAATACATATATATTCACGTGAACAAAATAAGAACTCGATTGAAGATGCTGAAATTTTTGCAAAAAAATACATATGACGCATTGTTATGCGTAGCGAACTCATACCACATTGCCTTCGACAATCTTGAAAATTGGAACAAAAATTAAGTTGTTTCAAAATCGGTCGGATTTACACTCAAATGTGTGGAAATACGTATATACTAACGTGTTCAAAATAAGAACCCGATCAAAGATGATGAAATTTTTGCAAAAAAATCCATATGACCCATTGTTATGAGTAGCATACTCATACCACATTGCTTTTACCAATCTTGAAAATTTGAACAAAAATTAAGTTGCTCCAAAAGCGGTCGGGTTTAGACTCAAATGTGTGGAAATACATATATATTCACGTGTACAAAATAAGAACTCGATTAAAGATGATGAAATTTTTGCAAAAAAATCCATATGACCCATTGTTATGAGTAGCGTACTCATACCACATTGCTTTTGACAATCTTGAAAATTTGAACAAAATTAAGTTGCTCCAAAAGCAGTCAGGTGTGTGGAAATACATATATATTCGGTCGGGTGTGTGGAAATACATATATATTCACGTGTACAAAATAAGAACTCGATTAAAGATGATGAAATTTTTGCAAAAAAATCCATATGACCCATTGTTATGAGTAGCGAACTCATACCACATTGCCTTCGACAATCTTGAAAATTGGAACAAAAATTAAGTTGTTTCAAAATCGGTCGGATTTAGACTCAAATGTGTGTAAATACATATATACTAACGTGTACAAAATAAGAACTCGATTAAAGATGATGAAGTTTTTGCAAAAAAATCCATATGACGCACTGTTATGAGTTGCGTACTCATACCACATTGCTTTCGACAATCTTGAAAATTTTAACACAAATTAACTTGCTCCTAAATCGGCGGGTTAAGACTCAAATTTGTGAAAATACATATATATTCACGTGTACAAAATAAGAACTCGAAAAAGATGATGAAATTTTTGCAAAAAAATCCATATGACGCATTGTTATGAGTTGCGTACTCATACCGCATTGCTTTCGAGAATGTTGAAAATTTGAACAAAAATAAGGTTGCTCCAAAATCGGTCGGGTTTTGACTCAAATGTGTGGGTTTATTCACGTGAACAAAATAAGAACCCGATTAAAGATGATAAAATTTTTGCAAAAAAATTCATATGACCCATTGTTATGAGTAGCGTAATTATACCACATTGCTTTTGACAATCTTGAAAATTTTAACAAAAATAAAGTTGCTACAAAATCGGTCGGGTTTAGACTCAAATGTGTGGAAATACATATATACTAACGTGTACAAAATAAGAACTCGATTAAAGATGATAAAATTTTTGCAAAAAAATTCATATGACGCATTGTTATGAGTAGCGTATTCATATGACATTGCTTTCGACAATCTGGAAAATTTGAAAAAAATTAATTTGGTCCAAAATCGGTCGAGTTTAGACTCAAATGTGTGGAAATACATATATATTAACGTGTACAAAATAAGAACTCGAATAAAGATGATGAAATTTTTGCACAAAAATTCCATATGACGCATTGTTATGAGTAGCGTATTCATACCACATTGCTTTCGACAATCTTGAAAATTTAAACACAAATTAACTTGCTCCCAAATCGGCGGGTTAAGACTCAAATGTGTGAAAATACATATATATTCACGTGAACAAAGTAAGAACTCGATTAAAGATGATGAAATTTTTGCAAAAAAATCCATATGACGCATTGTTATGAGTAGCGTACTCATACCACATTGCTTTGGACAATCTTGAAAATTTGAACAAAATTTAAGTTGCTCCAAAATCGGTCGGGTATAGACTCAAATGTGTAGAAATACATATATATTCACGTGAACAAAATAAGAACTCGATTGAAGATGCTGAAATTTTTGCAAAAAAATACATATGACGCATTGTTATGCGTAGCGAACTCATACCACATTGCCTTCGACAATCTTGA
Source organism: Philophylla caesio (assembly GCA_963971545.1). Taxonomy (NCBI): domain Eukaryota; kingdom Metazoa; phylum Arthropoda; class Insecta; order Diptera; family Tephritidae; genus Philophylla; species Philophylla caesio. The sequence continues at coordinate 22,858,461 of OZ020609.1, read as the reverse complement.
AAATTGGAACAAAAATTAAGTTGTTTCAAAATCGGTCGGATTTACACTCAAATGTGTGGAAATACGTATATACTAACGTGTTCAAAATAAGAACCCGATCAAAGATGATGAAATTTTTGCAAAAAAATCCATATGACCCATTGTTATGAGTAGCATACTCATACCACATTGCTTTTAACAATCTTGAAAATTTGAACAAAAATTAAGTTGCTCCAAAAGCGGTCGGGTTTAGACTCAAATGTGTGGAAATACATATATATTCACGTGTACAAAATAAGAACTCGATTAAAGATGATGAAATTTTTGCAAAAAAATCCATATGACCCATTGTTATGAGTAGCGTACTCATACCACATTGCTTTTGACAATCTTGAAAATTTGAACAAAATTAAGTTGCTCCAAAAGCAGTCAGGTGTGTGGAAATACATATATATTCGGTCGGGTGTGTGGAAATACATATATATTCACGTGTACAAAATAAGAACTCGATTAAAGATGATGAAATTTTTGCAAAAAAATCCATATGACCCATTGTTATGAGTAGCGAACTCATACCACATTGCCTTCGACAATCTTGAAAATTGGAACAAAAATTAAGTTGTTTCAAAATCGGTCGGATTTAGACTCAAATGTGTGTAAATACATATATACTAACGTGTACAAAATAAGAACTCGATTAAAGATGATGAAGTTTTTGCAAAAAAATCCATATGACCCATTGTTATGAGTAGCGTACTCATACCACATTGCTTTTGACAATCTTGAAAATTTTAACAAAAATAAAGTTGCTACAAAATCGGTCGGGTGTAGACTCAAATGTGTGTAAATACATGTATACTAACGTGTACAAATTAAGAACTCGATTAAAGATGATGCAATTTTTGCAAAAAAATCCATATGACGCATTGTTATGAGTTGCGTACTCATACCACATTGGTTTCAAGAATGTTGAAAATTTGAACAAAAATAAGGTTGCTCCAAAATCGGTCGGGTTTTGACTCAAATGTGTGGGTTTATTCACGTGTACAAAATAAGAACCCGATTAAAGATGATGAAGTTTTTGCAAAAAAATCCATATGACCCATTGTTATGAGTAGCGTACTCATACCACATTGCTTTTGACAATCTTGAAAATTTTAACAAAAATAAAGTTGCTACAAAATCGGTCGGGTTTAGACTCAAATGTGTGGAAATACATATATACTAACGTGTACAAAATAAGAACTCGATTAAAGATGATAAAATTTTGCAAAAAAATTCATATGACGCATTGTTATGAGTAGCGTATTCATATCACATGGCTTTCGACAATCTGGAAAATTTGAAAAAAATTAATTTGGTCCAAAATCGGTCGAGTTTAGACTCAAATGTGTGGAAATACATATATATTAACGTGTACAAAATAAGAACTCTAATAAAGATGATGAAAATTTTGCACAAAAATTCCATATGATGCATTGTTATGAGTAGCGTATTCATACCACATTGCTTTCGACAATCTTGAAAATTTTAACACAAATTAAGTTGCCCCCAAATCGGCGGAATAAGACTCAAATGTGTGAAAATACATATATATTCACGTGAACAAAATAAGAACTCGAAAGAAGATGATGAAATTTTTGCAAAAAAATCCATATGACGCACTGTTATGAGTTGCGTACTCATACCACATTGCTTTCGAGAATGTTGAAAATTTGAACAAAAATAAGGTTGCTCCAAAATCGGTCGGGTTTAGCCTCAAACGTGTGGAAATACATATATATTAACGTGTACAAAAAAGAACTCGAATAAAGATGATGAAATTTTTGCACAAAAATTACATATGACGCACTGTTATGAGTAGCGTACTCATACCACATTGCTCTCGACAATCTTGAAAATTTGAACAAAATTAAGTTGCTCCAAAAGCAGTCGGGTTTAGACTCAAATGTGTGGAAATACATATATATTAACGTGTACAAAATAAGAACTCGAATAAAGATGATGAAATTTTTGCACAAAAATTCCATATGACCCATTGTTATGAGTAGCGTACTCATACCACATTGCTCTCGACAATCTTGAAAATTTGAACAAAATTAAGTTGCTCCAAAAGCAGTCGGGTTTAGACTCAAATGTGTGGAAATACATATATATTAACGTGTACAAAATAAGAACTCGAATAAAGATGATGAAATTTTTGCACAAAAATTCCATATGACCCATTGTTATGAGTAGCATACTCATACCACATTGCTTTTGACAATCTTGAAAATTTGAACTAAAGTTAAGTTGCTTCAAAATCGGTCGGGTTTAGACTCAAATGTGTGGAAATACATATATATTCACGTGTACAAAATAAGAACTCGAAAAAAGATTATTAAATTTTTGCAAAAAAATCCATATGACGCATGGTTATAAGTAGCGTACTAATACCACATTGCTTTCGACAATCTTGAAAGTTTGAACAAAAATTAAATGGCTCCAAACTCGGCCGGGTTAAGATCAAATGTGTGGAAATACATACATATTCACGTGAACAAAATAAGAACTCGATCAAAGATTATGAAATTTTTGCAAAAAAATCCATATGACCCATTGTTATGAGTAGCGTACTCATACCACATTGCTTTTGACAATCTTAAAAATTTGAACAAAAATTGAGTTGCTCCAAAATCGGTCGGGTTTAGACTCAAATGTGTGTAAATACATATGTATATACTAACGAGTACAAAATAAGAACTCGAATAAAGATGATGAAATTTTTGCACAAAAATTCCATATGACGCACTGTTATGAGTAGCGTACTCATACCACATTGCTCTCGACAATCTTGAAAATTTGAACAAAATTAAGTTGCTCCAAAAGCAGTCGGGTTTAGACTCAAATGTGTGGAAATACATATATATTAACGTGTACAAAATAAGAACTCGAATAAAGATGATGAAATTTTTGCACAAAAATTCCATATGACGCATTGTTATAAGTTGCGTATTCATACCACATTGCTTACGACAATCTTGAAAATTTTAACACAAATTAACTTGCTCCTAAATCGGCGGGTTAAGACTCAAATGTGTGAAAAGACATATATATTCATGTGAACAAAATAAGAACTCGAAAAAAGATGATGAAATTTTTGCAAAAAAATCCATATGACGCATGGTTATGGGTTGCGTACTCATACCACATTGCTTTCGACAATCTTCAAAATTTTAACACAAATTAACTTGCTCCCAAATCGGCGGGTTAAGACTCAAATGTGTGAAAATACATATATATTCACGTGAACAAAGTAAGAACTCGATTATAGATGATGAAATTTTTGCAAAAAAATACATATGACGCATTGTTATGCGTAGCGAACTCATACCACATTGCCTTCGACAATCTTGAAAATTGGAACAAAAATTAAGTTGTTTCAAAATCGGTCGGATTTAGACTCAAATGTGTGTAAATACATATATACTAACGTGTTCAAAATAAGAACCCGATTAAAGATGATGAAATTTTTGCAAAAAAATCCATATGACCCATTGTTATGAGTAGCGTACTCATACCACATTGCTTTTGACAATCTTGAAAATTGGAACAAAAATTAAGTTGCTTCAAAATCGGTCGGGTTTAGACTCAAATGTGTGTAAATACATATATACTAACGTGTACAAAATAAGAACTCGATTAAAGATGATGAAATTTTTGCAAAAAAATCCATATGACCCATTGTTATGAGTAGCATACTCATACCACATTGCTTTTGACAATCTTGAAAATTTGAACAAAAATTAAGTTGCTTCAAAATCGGTCGGGTTTAGACTCAAATGTGTGGAAATACATATATACTAACGTGTACAAAATAAGAACTCGATTAAAGATGATGAAGTTTTTGCAAAAAAATCCATATGACCCATTGTTATGAGTTGCGTACTCATACCACATTGCTTTTGACAATCTTGAAAATTTTAACAAAAATAAAGTTGCTACAAAATCGGTCGGGTGTAGACTCAAATGTGTGTAAATACATGTATACTAACGTGTACGTAATAAGAACTCGATTAAAGATGATGAAATTTTTGCAAAAAAATCCATATGACGCATTGTTATGAGTTGCGTACTCATACCACATTGGTTTCAAGACTGTTGAAAATTTTAACAAAAATAAGGTTGCTCCAAAATCGGTCGGGTTTTGACTCAAATGTGTGGGTTTATTCACGTGTACAAAATAAGAACCCGATTAAAGATGATGAAGTTTTTGCAAAAAAATCCATATGACCCATTGTTATGAGTAGCGTACTCATATCACATTGCTTTTGACAATCTTGAAAATTTTAACAAAAATAAAGTTGCTACAAAATCGGTCGGGTTTAGACTCAAATGTGTGGAAATACATATATACTAACGTGTACAAAATAAGAACTCGATTAAAGATGATACAATTTTTGCAAAAAAATTCATATGACGCATTGTTATGAGTAGCGTATTCATATCACATTGCTTTCGACAATCTGGAAAATTTGAAAAAAATTAATTTGGTCCAAAATCGGTCGAGTTTAGACTCAAATGTTTGGAAATACATATATATTAACGTGTACAAAATAAGAACTCTAATAAAGATGATGAAAATTTTGCTCAAAAATTCCTTATGACGCATTGTTATGAGTAGCGTACTCATACCACATTGCTTTGGACAATCTTGAAAATTTGAACAAAATTTAAGTTGCTCAAAAATCGGTCGGGTTTAGACTCAAATGTGTAGAAATACATATATATTCACGTGAACAAAATAAGAACTCGATTGAAGATGATGAAATTTTTGCAAAAAAATCCATATGACGCACTGTTATGAGTTGCGTACTCATACCACATTGCTTTCGACAATCTTGAAAATTTTAACACAAATTAACTTGCTCCTAAATCGGCGGGTTAAGACTCAAATTTGTGAAAATACATATATATTCACGTGTACAAAATAAGAACTCGAAAAAGATTATGAAATTTTTGCAAAAAAATCCATATGACGCATTGTTATGAGTTGCGTACTCATACCGCATTGCTTTCGACAATCTTGAAAATTTTAACACAAATTAACTTGCTCCGAAATCGGCGGGTTAAGACTCAAATTTGTGAAAATACATATATATTCACGTGTACAAAATAAGAACTCGAAAAAGATGATGAAATTTTTGCAAAAAAATCCAAATGACGCATTGTTATGAGTAGCGTACTCATACCACATTGCTTTTGACAATCTTGAAAATTGGAACAAAAATTAAGTTGCTTCAAAATCGGTCGGGTTTAGACTCAAATGTGTGTAAATACATATATACTAACGTGTACAAAATAAGAACTCGATTAAAGATGATGAAATTTTTGCAAAAAAATCCATATGACCCATTGTTATGAGTAGCGTACTCATACCACATTGCTTTTGACAATCTTAAAAATTTGAACAAAAATTGAGTTGCTCCAAAATCGGTCGGGTTTAGACTCAAATGTGTGTAAATACATATGTATATACTAACGAGTACAAAATAAGAACTCGAATAAAGATGATGAAATTTTTGCACAAAAATTCCATATGACGCACTGTTATGAGTAGCGTACTCATACCACATTGCTCTCGACAATCTTGAAAATTTGAACAAAATTAAGTTGCTCCAAAAGCAGTCGGGTTTAGACTCAAATGTGTGGAAATACATATATATTAACGTGTACAAAATAAGAACTCGAATAAAGATGATGAAATTTTTGCACAAAAATTCCATATGACCCATTGTTATGAGTAGCGTACTCATACCACATTGCTCTCGACAATCTTGAAAATTTGAACAAAATTAAGTTGCTCCAAAAGCAGTCGGGTTTAGACTCAAATGTGTGGAAATACATATATATTAACGTGTACAAAATAAGAACTCGAATAAAGATGATGAAATTTTTGCACAAAAATTCCATATGACCCATTGTTATGAGTAGCATACTCATACCACATTGCTTTTGACAATCTTGAAAATTTGAACTAAAGTTAAGTTGCTTCAAAATCGGTCGGGTTTAGACTCAAATGTGTGGAAATACATACATATTCACGTGTACAAAATAAGAACTCGAAAAAAGATTATTAAATTTTTGCAAAAAAATCCATATGACGCATGGTTATAAGTAGCGTACTAATACCACATTGCTTTCGACAATCTTGAAAGTTTGAACAAAAATTAAATGGCTCCAAACTCGGCCGGGTTAAGATCAAATGTGTGGAAATACATACATATTCACGTGAACAAAATAAGAACTCGATCAAACATTATGAAATTTTTGCAAAAAAATCCATATGACCCATTGTTATGAGTAGCGTACTCATACCACATTGCTTTTGACAATCTTAAAAATTTGAACAAAAATTGAGTTGCTCCAAAATCGGTCGGGTTTAGACTCAAATGTGTGTAAATACATATGTATATACTAACGAGTACAAAATAAGAACTCGAATAAAGATGATGAAATTTTTGCACAAAAATTCCATATGACGCACTGTTATGAGTAGCGTACTCATACCACATTGCTCTCGACAATCTTGAAAATTTGAACAAAATTAAGTTGCTCCAAAAGCAGTCGGGTTTAGACTCAAATGTGTGGAAATACATATATATTAACGTGTACAAAATAAGAACTCGAATAAAGATGATGAAATTTTTGCACAAAAATTCCATATGACGCATTGTTATAAGTTGCGTATTCATACCACATTGCTTACGACAATCTTGAAAATTTTAACACAAATTAACTTGCTCCTAAATCGGCGGGTTAAGACTCAAATGTGTGAAAAGACATATATATTCATGTGAACAAAATAAGAACTCGAAAAAAGATGATGCAATTTTTGCAAAAAAATCCATATGACGCATGGTTATGGGTTGCGTACTCATACCACATTGCTTTCGACAATCTTGAAAATTTTAACACAAATTAACTTGCTCCCAAATCGGCGGGTTAAGACTCAAATGTGTGAAAATACATATATATTCACGTGAACAAAGTAAGAACTCGATTATAGATGATGAAATTTTTGCAAAAAAATACATATGACGCATTGTTATGCGTAGCGAACTCATACCACATTGCCTTCGACAATCTTGAAAATTGGAACAAAAATTAAGTTGTTTCAAAATCGGTCGGATTTAGACTCAAATGTGTGTAAATACATATATACTAACGTGTTCAAAATAAGAACCCGATTAAAGATGATGAAATTTTTGCAAAAAAATCCATATGACCCATTGTTATGAGTAGCGTACTCATACCACATTGCTTTTGACAATCTTGAAAATTGGAACAAAAATTAAGTTGCTTCAAAATCGGTCGGGTTTAGACTCAAATGTGTGTAAATACATATATACTAACGTGTACAAAATAAGAACTCGATTAAAGATGATGAAATTTTTGCAAAAAAATCCATATGACCCATTGTTATGAGTAGCATACTCATACCACATTGCTTTTGACAATCTTGAAAATTTGAACAAAAATTAAGTTGCTTCAAAATCGGTCGGGTTTAGACTCAAATGTGTGGAAATACATATATACTAACGTGTACAAAATAAGAACTCGATTAAAGATGATGAAGTTTTTGCAAAAAAATCCATATGACCCATTGTTATGAGTTGCGTACTCATACCACATTGCTTTTGACAATCTTGAAAATTTTAACAAAAATAAAGTTGCTACAAAATCGGTCGGGTGTAGACTCAAATGTGTGTAAATACATGTATACTAACGTGTACGTAATAAGAACTCGATTAAAGATGATGAAATTTTTGCAAAAAAATCCATATGACGCATTGTTATGAGTTGCGTACTCATACCACATTGGTTTCAAGACTGTTGAAAATTTTAACAAAAATAAGGTTGCTCCAAAATCGGTCGGGTTTTGACTCAAATGTGTGGGTTTATTCACGTGTACAAAATAAGAACCCGATTAAAGATGATGAAGTTTTTGCAAAAAAATCCATATGACCCATTGTTATGAGTAGCGTACTCATATCACATTGCTTTTGACAATCTTGAAAATTTTAACAAAAATAAAGTTGCTACAAAATCGGTCGGGTTTAGACTCAAATGTGTGGAAATACATATATACTAACGTGTACAAAATAAGAACTCGATTAAAGATGATACAATTTTTGCAAAAAAATTCATATGACGCATTGTTATGAGTAGCGTATTCATATCACATTGCTTTCGACAATCTGGAAAATTTGAAAAAAATTAATTTGGTCCAAAATCGGTCGAGTTTAGACTCAAATGTTTGGAAATACATATATATTAACGTGTACAAAATAAGAACTCTAATAAAGATGATGAAAATTTTGCTCAAAAATTCCTTATGACGCATTGTTATGAGTAGCGTATTCATACCACATTGCTTTCGACAATCTTGAAAATTTTAACACAAATTAAGTTGCCCCCAAATCGGCGGAATAAGACTCAAATGTGTGAAAATACATATATATTCACGTGAACAAAATAAGAACTCGAAAGAAGATGATGAAATTTTTGCACAAAAATTCCATATGACGCATTGTTATGAGTTGCGTATTCATACCACATTGCTTTCGACAATCTTGAAAATTTTAACACAAATTAACTTGCTCCTAAATCGGCGGGTTAAGACTCAAATGGGTGAAAATACATATAGATTCACGTGAACAATGTAAGAACTCGATTAAAGATGATGAAATTTTTGCAAAAAAATCCAAATGACGCATTGTTATGAGTAGCGTACTCATACCACATTGCTTTGGACAATCTTGAAAATTTGAACAAAATTTAAGTTGCTCAAAAATCGGTCGGGTTTAGACTCAAATGTGTAGAAATACATATATATTCACGTGAACAAAATAAGAACTCGATTGAAGATGATGAAATTTTTGCAAAAAAATCCATATGACGCACTGTTATGAGTTGCGTACTCATACCACATTGCTTTCGACAATCTTGAAAATTTTAACACAAATTAACTTGCTCCTAAATCGGCGGGTTAAGACTCAAATTTGTGAAAATACATATATATTCACGTGTACAAAATAAGAACTCGAAAAAGATTATGAAATTTTTGCAAAAAAATCCATATGACGCATTGTTATGAGTTGCGTACTCATACCGCATTGCTTTCGACAATCTTGAAAATTTTAACACAAATTAACTTGCTCCGAAATCGGCGGGTTAAGACTCAAATGTGTGAAAATACATATATATTCACGTTAACAAAGTAAGAACTCGATTAAAGATGATGAAATTTTTGCAAAAAAATCCATATGACCCATTGTTATGAGTAGCGAACTCATACCACATTGCCTTCGACAATCTTGAAAATTGGAACAAAAATTAAGTTGTTTCAAAATCGGTCGGATTTAGACTCAAATGTGTGTAAATACATATATACTAACGTGTACAAAATAAGAACTCGATTAAAGATGATGAAGTTTTTGCAAAAAAATCCATATGACCCATTGTTATGAGTAGCGTACTCATACAACATTGCTTTCGAGAATGTTGAAAATTTGAACAAAAATAAGGTTGCTCCAAAATCGGTCGGGTTTAGCCTCAAACGTGTGGAAATACATATATATTAACGTGTACAAAAAAGAACTCGAATAAAGATGATGAAATTTTTGCACAAAAATTACATATGACGCATTGTTATGAGTTGCGTATTCATACCACATTGCTTTCGACAATCTTGAAAATTTTAACACAAATTAACTTGCTCCTAAATCGGCGGGTTAAGACTCAAATGTGTGAAAAGACATATATATTAACGTGAACAAAATAAGAACTCGAAAGAAGATGATGAAATTTTTGCGAAAAAATCCATATGACGCACTGTTATGAGTTGCGTACTCATACCACATTGCTTTCGAGAATGTTGAAAATTTGAACAAAAATAAGGTTGCTCCAAAATCGGTCGGGTTTAGCCTCAAACGTGTGGAAATACATATATATTAACGTGTACAAAAAAGAACTCGATTGAAGATGATGAAATTTTTGCAAAAAAATCCATATGACGCACTGTTATGAGTAGCATACTCATACCACATTGCTTTTGACAATCTTGAAAATTTGAACAAAAGTTAAGTTGCTTCAAAATCGGTCGGGTTTAGACTCAAATGTGTGGAAATACATATATATTCACGTGTACAAAATAAGAACTCGAAAAAAGATTATTAAATTTTTGCAAAAAAATCCATATGACGCATGGTTATGAGTAGCGTACTAATACCACATTGCTTTCGACAATCTTGAAAGTTTGAACAAAAATTAAATGGCTCCAAACTCGGCCGGGTTAAGATTCAAATGTGTGGAAATACATACATATTCACGTGAACAAAATAAGAACTCGATCAAAGATTATGAAATTTTTGCAAAAAAATCCATATGACCCATTGTTATGAGTAGCGTACTCATACCACATTGCTTTTGACAATCTTAAAAATTTGAACAAAAATTGAGTTGCTCCAAAATTGGTCGGGTTTAGACTCAAATGTGTGTAAATACATATGTATATACTAACGAGTACAAAATAAGAACTCGAATAAAGATGATGAAATTTTTGCACAAAAATTCCATATGACGCACTGTTATGAGTAGCGTACTCATACCACATTGCTCTCGACAATCTTGAAAATTTGAACAAAATTAAGTTGCTCCAAAAGCAGTCGGGTTTAGACTCAAATGTGTGGAAATACATATATATTAACGTGTACAAAATAAGAACTCGAATAAAGATGATGAAATTTTTGCACAAAAATTCCATATGACGCATTGTTATGAGTTGCGTATTCATACCACATTGCTTTCGACAATCTTGAAAATTTTAACACAAATTAACTTGCTCCTAAATCGGCGGGTTAAGACTCAAATGTGTGAAAAGACATATATATTCATGTGAACAAAATAAGAACTCGAAAAAAGATGATGAAATTTTTGCAAAAAAATCCATATGACGCATGGTTATGGGTTGCGTACTCATACCACATTGCTTTCGACAATCTTGAAAATTTTAACACAAATTAACTTGCTCCCAAATCGGCGGGTTAAGACTCAAATGTGTGAAAATATGTACATATATATTCACGTGAACAAAGTAAGAACTCGATTATAGATGATGAAATTTTTACAAAAAAATCCATATGACGCATTGTTATGAGTAGCGTACTCATACCACATAGCTTTGGACAATCTTGAAAATTTGAACAAAATTTAAGTTGCTCCAAAATCGGTCGGGTATAGACTCAAAGTGTAGAAATACATATATATTCACGTGAACAAAATAAGAACTCGATTGAAGATGATGAAATTTTTGCAAATAATTACATATGACGCATTGTTATGCGTAGCGAACTCATACCACATCGCCTTCGACAATCTTGAAAATTGGAACAAAAATTAAGTTGTTTCAAAATCGGTCGGATTTAGACTCAAATGTGTGGAAATACGTATATACTAACGTGTTCAAAATAAGAACCAGATTAAAGATGATGAAATTTTTGCAAAAAAGTCCATATGACCCATTGTTATGAGTAGCATACTCATACCACATTGCTTTTGACAATCTTGAAAATTTGAACAAAAATTAAGTTGCTCCAAAATCGGTCGGGTTTAGACTCAAATGTGTGGAAATACATATATATTCACGTGTACAAAATAAGAACTCGATTAAAGATGATGAAATTTTTGCAAAAAAATCCATATGACCCATTGTTATGAGTAGCGTACTCATACCACATTGCTTTTGACAATCTTGAAAATTGGAACAAAAATGAAGTTGCTTCAAAATCGGTCGGGTTTAGACTCAAATGTGTGTAAATACATATATACTAACGTGTACAAAATAAGAACTCGATTAAAGATGATGAAATTTTTGCAAAAAAATCCATATGACCCATTGTTATGAGTAGCATACTCATACCACGTTGCTTTTGACAATCTTGAAAATTTGAACAAAAATTAAGTTGCTTCAAAATCGGTCGGGTTTAGACTCAAATGTGTGGAAATACATATATACTAACGTGTACAAAATAAGAACTCGATTAAAGATGATGAAGTTTTTGCAAAAAAATCCATATGACCCATTGTTATGAGTAGCGTACTCATACCACATTGCTTTTGACAATCTTGAAAATTTTAACAAAAATAAAGTTGCTACAAAATCGGTCGGGTGTAGAATCAAATGTGTGTAAATACATGTATACTAACGTGTACGTAATAAGAACTCGATTAAAGATGATGAAATTTTTGCAAAAAAATCCATATGACGCATTGTTATGAGTTGCGTACTCATACCACATTGGTTTCAAGAATGTTGAAAATTTTAACAAAAATAAGGTTGCTCCAAAATCGGTCGGGTTTTGACTCAAATGTGTGGGTTTATTCACGTGTACAAAATAAGAACCCGATTAAAGATGATGAAGTTTTTGCAAAAAAATCCATATGACCCATTGTTATGAGTAGCGTACTCATATCACATTGCTTTTGACAATCTTGAAAATTTTAACAAAAATAAAGTTGCTACAAAATCGGTCGGGTTTAGACTCAAATGTGTGGAAATACATATATACTAACGTGTACAAAATAAGAACTCGATTAAAGATGATAAAATTTTTGCAAAAAAATTCATATGACGCATTGTTATGAGTAGCGTATTCATATCACATTGCTTTCGACAATCTGGAAAATTTGAAAAAAATTAATTTGGTCCAAAATCGGTCGAGTTTAGACTCAAATGTGTGGAAATACATATATATTAACGTGTACAAAATAAGAACTCTAATAAAGATGATGAAAATTTTGCTCAAAAATTCCATATGACGCATTGTTATGAGTAGCGTATTCATACCACATTGCTTTCGACAATCTTGAAAATTTTAACACAAATTAAGTTGCCCCCAAATCGGCGGAATAAGACTCAAATGTGTGAAAATACATATATATTCACGTGAACAAAATAAGAACTCGAAAGAAGATGATGAAATTTTTGCACAAAAATTCCATATGACGCATTGTTATGAGTTGCGTATTCATACCACATTGCTTTCGACAATCTTGAAAATTTTAACACAAATTAACTTGCTCCTAAATCGGCGGGTTAAGACTCAAATGTGTGAAAATACATATAGATTCACGTGAACAATGTAAGAACTCGATTAAAGATGATGAAATTTTTGCAAAAAAATCCAAATGACGCATTGTTATGAGTAGCGTACTCATACCACATTGCTTTGGACAATCTTGAAAATTTGAACAAAATTTAAGTTGCTCAAAAATCGGTCGGGTTTAGACTCAAATGTGTAGAAATACATATATATTCACGAGAACAAAATAAGAACTCGATTGAAGATGATGAAATTTTTGCAAAAAAATCCATATGACGCACTGTTATGAGTTGCGTACTCATACCACATTGCTTTCGACAATCTTGAAAATTTTAACACAAATTAACTTGCTCCTAAATCGGCGGGTTAAGACTCAAATTTGTGAAAATACATATATATTCACGTGTACAAAATAAGAACTCGAAAAAGATGATGAAATTTTTGCAAAAAAATCCATATGACGCATTGTTATGAGTTGCGTACTCATACCGCATTGCTTTCGACAATCTTGAAAATTTTAACACAAATTAACTTGCTCCGAAATCGGCGGGTTAAGACTCAAATGTGTGAAAATACATATATATTCACGTTAACAAAGTAAGAACTCGATTAAAGATGATGAAATTTTTGCAAAAAAATCCATATGACGCATTGTTATGAGTTGCGTACTCATACCGCATTGCTTTCGACAATCTTGAAAATTTTAACACAAACTAACTTGCTCCGAAATCGGCGGGTTAAGACTCAAATGTGTGAAAATACATATATATTCACGTTAACAAAGTAAGAACTCGATTAAAGATGATGAAATTTTTGCAAAAAAATCCATATGACGCACTGTTATGAGTTGCGTACTCATACCACATTGCTTTCGACAATCTTGAAAATTTTAACACAAATTAACTTGCTCCTAAATCGGCGGGTTAAGACTCAAATTTGTGAAAATACATATATATTCACGTGTACAAAATAAGAACTCGAAAAAGATGATGAAATTTTTGCAAAAAAATCCATATGACGCATTGTTATGAGTTGCGTACTCATACCGCATTGCTTTCGACAATCTTGAAAATTTTAACACAAATTAACTTGCTCCGAAATCGGCGGGTTAAGACTCAAATGTGTGAAAATACATATATATTCACGTTTACAAAGTAAGAACTCGATTAAAGATGATGAAATTTTTGCAAAAAAATCCATATGACGCACTGTTATGAGTTGCGTACTCATACCACATTGCTTTCGACAATCTTGAAAATTTTAACACAAATTAACTTGCTCCTAAATCGGCGGGTTAAGACTCAAATTTGTGAAAATACATATATATTAACGTGTACAAAATAAGAACTCGAATAAAGATGATGAAATTTTTGCACAAAAATTCCATATGACGCATTGTTATGAGTTGCGTATTCATACCACATTGCTTTCGACAATCTTGAAAATTTTAACACAAATTAACTTGCTCCTAAATCGGCGGGTTAAGACTCAAATGTGTGAAAAGACATATATATTAACGTGAACAAAATAAGAACTCGAAAGAAGATGATGAAATTTTTGCGAAAAAATCCATATGACGCACTGTTATGAGTTGCGTACTCATACCACATTGCTTCCGAGAATGTTGAAAATTTGAACAAAAATAAGGTTGCTCCAAAATCGGTCGGGTTTAGCCTCAAACGTGTGGAAATACATATATATTAACGTGTACAAAAAAGAACTCGAATAAAGATGATGAAATTTTTGCACAAAAATTCCATATGACCTATTGTTATGAGTAGCATACTCATACCACATTGCTTTTGACAATCTTGAAAATTTGAACAAAAGTTAAGTTGCTTCAAAATCGGTCGGGTTTAGACTCAAATGTGTGGAAATACATATATATTCACGTGTACAAAATAAGAACTCGAAAAAAGATTATTAAATTTTTGCAAAAAAATCCATATGACGCATGGTTATGAGTAGCGTACTAATACCACATTGCTTTCGACAATCTTGAAAGTTTGAACAAAAATTAAATGGCTCCAAACTCGGCCGGGTTAAGATTCAAATGTGTGGAAATACATACATATTCACGTGAACAAAATAAGAACTCGATCAAAGATTATGAAATTTTTGCAAAAAAATCCATATGACCCATTGTTATGAGTAGCGTACTCATACCACATTGCTTTTGACAATTTTAAAAATTTGAACAAAAATTGAGTTGCTCCAAAATCGGTCGGGTTTAGACTCAAATGTGTGTAAATACATATGTATATACTTACGAGTACAAAATAAGAACTCGAATAAAGATGATGAAATTTTTGCACAAAAATTCCATATGACGCACTGTTATGAGTAGCGTACTCATACCACATTGCTCTCGACAATCTTGAAAATTTGAACAAAATTAAGTTGCTCCAAAAGCAGTCGGGTTTAGACTCAAATGTGTGGAAATACATATATATTAACGTGTACAAAATAAGAACTCGAATAAAGATGATGAAATTTTTGCACAAAAATTCCATATGACGCATTGTTATGAGTTGCGTATTCATACCACATTGCTTTCGACAATCTTGAAAATTTTAACACAAATTAACTTGCTCCTAAATCGGCGGGTTAAGACTCAAATGTGTGAAAAGACATATATATTCATGTGAACAAAATAAGAACTCGAAAAAAGATGATGAAATTTTTGCAAAAAAATCCATATGACGCATGGTTATGGGTTGCGTACTCATACCACATTGCTTTCGACAATCTTGAAAATTTTAACACAAATTAACTTGCTCCCAAATCGGCGGGTTAAGACTCAAATGTGTGAAAATACATATATATTCACGTGAACAAAGTAAGAACTCGATTATAGATGATGAAATTTTTGCAAAAAAATCCATATGACGCATTGTTATGAGTAGCGTACTCATACCACATAGCTTTGGACAATCTTGAAAATTTGAACAAAATTTAAGTTGCTCCAAAATCGGTCGGGTATAGACTCAAATGTGTAGAAATACATATATATTCACGTGAACAAAATAAGAACTCGATTGAAGATGATGAAATTTTTGCAAATAAATACATATGACGCATTGTTATGCGTAGCGAACTCATACCACATTGCCTTCGACAATCTTGAAAATTGGAACAAAAATTAAGTTGTTTCAAAATCGGTCGGATTTAGACTCAAATGTGTGGAAATACGTATATACTAACGTGTTCAAAATAAGAACCCGATTAAAGATGATGAAATTTTTGCAAAAAAGTCCATATGACCCATTGTTATGAGTAGCATACTCATACCACATTGCTTTTGACAATCTTGAAAATTTGAACAAAAATTAAGTTGCTCCAAAATCGGTCGGGTTTAGACTCAAATGTGTGGAAATACATATATATTCACGTGTACAAAATAAGAACTCGATTAAAGATGATGAAATTTTTGCAAAAAAATCCATATGACCCATTGTTATGAGTAGCGTACTCATACCACATTGCTTTTGACAATCTTGAAAATTGGAACAAAAATGAAGTTGCTTCAAAATCGGTCGGGTTTAGACTCAAATGTGTGTAAATACATATATACTAACGTGTACAAAATAAGAACTCGATTAAAGATGATGAAATTTTTGCAAAAAAATCCATATGACCCATTGTTATGAGTAGCATACTCATACCACATTGCTTTTGACAATCTTGAAAATTTGAACAAAAATTAAGTTGCTTCAAAATCGGTCGGGTTTAGACTCAAATGTGTGGAAATACATATATACTAACGTGTACAAAATAAGAACTCGATTAAAGATGATGAAGTTTTTGCAAAAAAATCCATATGACCCATTGTTATGAGTAGCGTACTCATACCACATTGCTTTTGACAATCTTGAAAATTTTAACAAAAATAAAGTTGCTACAAAATCGGTCGGGTGTAGACTCAAATGTGTGTAAATACATGTATACTAACGTGTACGTAATAAGAACTCGATTAAAGATGATGAAATTTTTGCAAAAAAATCCATATGACGCATTGTTATGAGTTGCGTACTCATACCACATTGGTTTCAAGAATGTTGAAAATTTTAACAAAAATAAGGTTGCTCCAAAATCGGTCGGGTTTTGACTCAAATGTGTGGGTTTATTCACGTGTACAAAATAAGAACCCGATTAAAGATGATGAAGTTTTTGCAAAAAAATCCATATGACCCATTGTTATGAGTAGCGTACTCATATCACATTGCTTTTGACAATCTTGAAAATTTTAACAAAAATAAAGTTGCTACAAAATCGGTCGGGTTTAGACTCAAATGTGTGGAAATACATATATACTAACGTGTACAAAATAAGAACTCGATTAAAGATGATAAAATTTTTGCAAAAAAATTCATATGACGCATTGTTATGAGTAGCGTATTCATATCACATTGCTTTCGACAATCTGGAAAATTTGAAAAAAATTAATTTGGTCCAAAATCGGTCGAGTTTAGACTCAAATGTGTGGAAATACATATATATTAACGTGTACAAAATAAGAACTCTAATAAAGATGATGAAAATTTTGCTCAAAAATTCCATATGACGCATTGTTATGAGTAGCGTATTCATACCACATTGCTTTCGACAATCTTGAAAATTTTAACACAAATTAAGTTGCCCCCAAATCGGCGGAATAAGACTCAAATGTGTGAAAATACATATATATTCACGTGAACAAAATAAGAACTCGAAAGAAGATGATGAAATTTTTGCACAAAAATTCCATATGACGCATTGTTATGAGTTGCGTATTCATACCACATTGCTTTCGACAATCTTGAAAATTTTAACACAAATTAACTTGCTCCTAAATCGGCGGGTTAAGACTCAAATGTGTGAAAATACATATAGATTCACGTGAACAATGTAAGAACTCGATTAAAGATGATGAAATTTTTGCAAAAAAATCCAAATGACGCATTGTTATGAGTAGCGTACTCATACCACATTGCTTTGGACAATCTTGAAAATTTGAACAAAATTTAAGTTGCTCAAAAATCGGTCGGGTTTAGACTCAAATGTGTAGAAATACATATATATTCACGTGAACAAAATAAGAACTCGATTGAAGATGATGAAATTTTTGCAAAAAAATCCATATGACGCACTGTTATGAGTTGCGTACTCATACCACATTGCTTTCGACAATCTTGAAAATTTTAACACAAATTAACTTGCTCCTAAATCGGCGGGTTAAGACTCAAATTTGTGAAAATACATATATATTCACGTGTACAAAATAAGAACTCGAAAAAGATGATGAAATTTTTGCAAAAAAATCCATATGACGCATTGTTATGAGTTGCGTACTCATACCGCATTGCTTTCGACAATCTTGAAAATTTTAACACAAATTAACTTGCTCCGAAATCGGCGGGTTAAGACTCAAATGTGTGAAAATACATATATATTCACGTTAACAAAGTAAGAACTCGATTAAAGATGATGAAATTTTTGCAAAAAAATCCATATGACGCATTGTTATGAGTTGCGTACTCATACCGCATTGCTTTCGACAATCTTGAAAATTTTAACACAAATTAACTTGCTACGAAATCGGCGGGTTAAGACTCAAATGTGTGAAAATACATATATATTCACGTTAACAAAGTAAGAACTCGATTAAAGATGATGAAATTTTTGCAAAAAAATCCATATGACGCACTGTTATGAGTTGCGTACTCATACCACATTGCTTTCGACAATCTTGAAAATTTTAACACAAATTAACTTGCTCCTAAATCGGCGGGTTAAGACTGAAATTTGTGAAAATACATATATATTCACGTGTACAAAATAAGAACTCGAAAAAGATGATGAAATTTTTGCAAAAAAATCCATATGACGCATTGTTATGAGTTGCGTACTCATACCGCATTGCTTTCGACAATCTTGAAAATTTTAACACAAATTAACTTGCTCCGAAATCGGCGGGTTAAGACTCAAATGTGTGAAAATACATATATATTCACGTTAACAAAGTAAGAACTCGATTAAAGATGATGAAATTTTTGCAAAAAAATCCATATGACGCACTGTTATGAGTTGCGTACTCATACCACATTGCTTTCGACAATCTTGAAAATTTTAACACAAATTAACTTGCTCCTAAATCGGCGGGTTAAGACTCAAATTTGTGAAAATACATATATATTCACGTGTACAAAATAAGAACTCGAAAAAGATGATGAAATTTTTGCAAAAAAATCCATATGACGCACTGTTATGAGTTGCGTACTCATACCACATTGCTTTTGACAATCTTGAAAATTTTAACAAAAATAAAGTTGCTATACAAAATCGGTCGGGTTTAGACTCAAATGTGTGGAAATACATATATACTTACGTGTACAAAATAAGAACTCGATTAAAGATGATAAAATTTTTGCAAAAAAATTCATATGACGCATTGTTATGAGTAGCGTATTCATATCACATTGCTTTCGACAATCTGGAAAATTTGAAAAAAATTAATTTGGTCCAAAATCGGTCGAGTTTAGACTCAAATGTGTGGAAATACATATATATTAACGTGTACAAAATAAGAACTCTAATAAAGATGATGAAAATTTTGCACAAAAATTCCATATGACGCATTGTTATGAGTAGCGTATTCATACCACATTGCTTTCGACAATCGTGAAAATTTTAACACAAATTAAGTTGCCCCCAAATCGGCGGAATAAGACTCAAATGTGTGAAAATACATATATATTCACGTGAACAAAATAAGAACTCGAAAGAAGATGATGAAATTTTTGCGAAAAAATCCATATGACGCACTGTTATGAGTTGCGTACTCATACCACATTGCTTTCGAGAATGTTGAAAATTTGAACAAAAATAAGGTTGCTCCAAAATCGGTCGGGTTTAGCCTCAAACGTGTGGAAATACATATATATTAACGTGTACAAAATAAGAACTCGAATAAAGATGATGAAATTTTTGCACAAAAATTCCATATGACGCACTGTTATGAGTAGCGTACTCATGCCACATTGCTCTCGACAATCTTGAAAATTTGAACAAAATTAAGTTGCTCCAAAAGCAGTCGGGTTTAGACTCAAATGTGTGGAAATACATATATATTAACGTGTACAAAATAAGAACTCGAATAAAGATGATGAAATGTTTGCACAAAAATTCCATATGACGCATTGTTATGAGTTGCGTATTCATACCACATTGCTTTCGACAATCTTGAAAATTTTAACACAAATTAACTTGCTCCTAAATCGGCGGGTTAAGACTCAAATGTGTGAAAAGACATATATATTCACGTCAACAAAATAAGAACTCGAAAAAAGATGATGAAATTTTTGCAAAAAAATCCATATGACGCATGGTTATGGGTTGCGTACTCATACCACATTGCTTTCAACAATCTTGAAAATTTTAACACAAATTAACTTGCTCCCAAATCGGCGGGTTAAGACTCAAATGTGTGAAAATACATATAAATTCACGTGAACAAAGTAAGAACTCGAATAAAGATGATGCAATTTTTGCAAAAAAATCCATATGACGCATTGTTATGAGTAGCGTACTCATACCACATTGCTTTGGACAATCTTGAAAATTTGAACAAAATTTAAGTTGCTCCAAAATCGGTCGGGTATAGACTCAAATGTGTAGAAATACATATATATTCACGTGAACAAAATAAGAACTCGATTGAAGATGATGAAATTTTTGCAAAAAAATACATATGACGCATTGTTATGCGTAGCGAACTCATACCACATTGCCTTCGACAATCTTGAAAATTGGAACAAAAATTAAGTTGTTTCAAAATCGGTCGGATTTAGACTCAAATGTGTGGAAATACGTATATACTAACGTGTTCAAAATAAGACCCGATCAAAGATGATGAAATTTTTGCAAAAAAATCCATATGACCCATTGTTATGAGTAGCATACTCATACCACATTGCTTTTGACAATCTTGAAAATTTGAACAAAAATTAAGTTGCTCAAAAATCGGTCGGGTTTAGACTCAAATGTGTGGAAATACATATATATTCACGTGTACAAAATGAGAACTCGATTAAAGATGATGAAATTTTTGCAAAAAAAATCCATATGACCCATTGTTATGAGTAGCATACTCATACCACATTGCTTTTGACAATCTTGAAAATTTGAACAAAAATTAAGTTGCTTCAAAATCGGTCGGGTTTAGACTCAAATGTGTGGAAATACATATATATTCACGTGTACAAAATAAGAAATCGAAAAAAGATTATTAAATTTTTGCAAAAAAATCCATATGACGCACTGTTATGAGTTGCGTACTCATACCACATTGCTTTCAACAATCTTGAAAATTTTAACACAAATTAACTTGCTCCCAAATCGGCGGGTTAAGACTCAAATGTGTGAAAATACATATATATTCACGTGAACAAAGTAAGAACTCGATTAAAGATGATGAAATTTTTGCAAAAAAATCCATATGACGCATTGTTATGAGTAGCGTACTCAAACCACATTGCTTTCGACAATCTTGAAAGTTTGAACAAAAATTAAATGGCTCCAAACTCGGCCGGGTTAAGATTCAAATGTGTGGAAATACATACATATTCACGTGAACAAAATAAGAACTCGATCAAAGATTATGAAATTTTTGCAAAAAAATCCATATGACCCATTGTTATGAGTAGCGTACTCATACCACATTGCTTTTGACAATCTTAAAAATTTGAACAAAAATTAAGTTGCTCAAAAATCGGTCGGGTTTAGACTCAAATGTGTGGAAATACATATATATTCACGTGTACAAAATAAGAACTCGATTAAAGATGATGAAATTTTTGCAAAAAAATCCATATGACCCATTGTTATGAGTAGCATACTCATACCACATTGCTTTTGACAATCTTGAAAATTTGAACAAAAATTAAGTTGCTTCAAAATCGGTCGGGTTTAGACTCAAATGTGTGGAAATACATATATATTCACGTGTACAAAATAAGAAATCGAAAAAAGATTATTAAATTTTTGCAAAAAAATCCATATGACGCATGGTTATGAGTAGCGTACTAATACCACATTGCTTTCGACAATCTTGAAAGTTTGAACAAAAATTAAATGGCTCCAAACTCGGCCGGGTTAAGATTCAAATGTGTGGAAATACATACATATTCACGTGAACAAAATAAGAACTCGATCAAAGATTATGAAATTTTTGCAAAAAAATCCATATGACCCATTGTTATGAGTAGCGTACTCATACCACATTGCTTTTGACAATCTTAAAAATTTGAACAAAAATTGAGTTGCTCCAAAATCGGTCGGGTTTAGACTCAAATGTGTGTAAATACATATGTATATACTAACGTGTACAAAATAAGAACTCGAATAAAGACGATGAAATTTTTGCACAAAAATTCCATATGACGCACTGTTATGAGTAGCGTACTCATACCACATTGCTCTCGACAATCTTGAAAATTTGAACAAAATTAAGTTGCTCCAAAAGCAGTCGGGTTTAGACTCAAATGTGTGGAAATACATATATATTAACGTGTACAAAATAAGAACTCGAATAAAGATGATGAAATTTTTGCACAAAAATTCCATATGACGCATTGTTATGAGTTGCGTATTCATACCACATTGCTTTCGACAATCTTGAAAATTTTAACACAAATTAACTTGCTCCTAAATCGGCGGGTTAAGACTCAAATGTGTGAAAAGACATATATATTCACGTGAACAAAATAAGAACTCGAAAAAAGATGATGAAATTTTTGCAAAAAAATCCATATGACGCATGGTTATGGGTTGCGTACTCATACCACATTGCTTTCGACAATCTTGAAAATTTTAACACAAATTAAGTTGCCCCCAAATCGGCGGAATAAGACTCAAATGTGTGAAAATACATATATATTCACGTGAACAAAATAAGAACTCGAAAGAAGATGATGAAATTTTTGCACAAAAATTCCATATGACGCATTGTTATGAGTTGCGTATTCATACCACATTGCTTTCGACAATCTTGAAAATTTTAACACAAATTAACTTGCTCCTAAATCGGCGGGTTAAGACTCAAATGTGTGAAAATACATATAGATTCACGTGAACAATGTAAGAACTCGATTAAAGATGATGAAATTTTTGCAAAAAAATCCAAATGACGCATTGTTATGAGTAGCGTACTCATACCACATTGCTTTGGACAATCTTGAAAATTTGAACAAAATTTAAGTTGCTCAAAAATCGGTCGGGTTTAGACTCAAATGTGTAGAAATACATATATATTCACGTGAACAAAATAAGAACTCGATTGAAGATGATGAAATTTTTGCAAAAAAATCCATATGACGCACTGTTATGAGTTGCGTACTCATACCACATTGCTTTCGACAATCTTGAAAATTTTAACACAAATTAACTTGCTCCTAAATCGGCGGGTTAAGACTCAAATTTGTGAAAATACATATATATTCACGTGTACAAAATAAGAACTCGAAAAAGATGATGAAATTTTTGCAAAAAAATCCATATGACGCATTGTTATGAGTTGCGTACTCATACCGCATTGCTTTCGACAATCTTGAAAATTTTAACACAAATTAACTTGCTCCGAAATCGGCGGGTTAAGACTCAAATGTGTGAAAATACATATATATTCACGTTAACAAAGTAAGAACTCGATTAAAGATGATGAAATTTTTGCAAAAAAATCCATATGACGCATTGTTATGAGTTGCGTACTCATACCGCATTGCTTTCGACAATCTTGAAAATTTTAACACAAATTAACTTGCTACGAAATCGGCGGGTTAAGACTCAAATGTGTGAAAATACATATATATTCACGTTAACAAAGTAAGAACTCGATTAAAGATGATGAAATTTTTGCAAAAAAATCCATATGACGCACTGTTATGAGTTGCGTACTCATACCACATTGCTTTCGACAATCTTGAAAATTTTAACACAAATTAACTTGCTCGTAAATCGGCGGGTTAAGACTGAAATTTGTGAAAATACATATATATTCACGTGTACAAAATAAGAACTCGAAAAAGATGATGAAATTTTTGCAAAAAAATCCATATGACGCATTGTTATGAGTTGCGTACTCATACCGCATTGCTTTCGACAATCTTGAAAATTTTAACACAAATTAACTTGCTCCGAAATCGGCGGGTTAAGACTCAAATGTGTGAAAATACATATATATTCACGTTAACAAAGTAAGAACTCGATTAAAGATGATGAAATTTTTGCAAAAAAATCCATATGACGCACTGTTATGAGTTGCGTACTCATACCACATTGCTTTCGACAATCTTGAAAATTTTAACACAAATTAACTTGCTCCTAAATCGGCGGGTTAAGACTCAAATTTGTGAAAATACATATATATTCACGTGTACAAAATAAGAACTCGAAAAAGATGATGAAATTTTTGCAAAAAAATCCATATGACGCACTGTTATGAGTTGCGTACTCATACCACATTGCTTTTGACAATCTTGAAAATTTTAACAAAAATAAAGTTGCTATACAAAATCGGTCGGGTTTAGACTCAAATGTGTGGAAATACATATATACTTACGTGTACAAAATAAGAACTCGATTAAAGATGATAAAATTTTTGCAAAAAAATTCATATGACGCATTGTTATGAGTAGCGTATTCATATCACATTGCTTTCGACAATCTGGAAAATTTGAAAAAAATTAATTTGGTCCAAAATCGGTCGAGTTTAGACTCAAATGTGTGGAAATACATATATATTAACGTGTACAAAATAAGAACTCTAATAAAGATGATGAAAATTTTGCACAAAAATTCCATATGACGCATTGTTATGAGTAGCGTATTCATACCACATTGCTTTCGACAATCGTGAAAATTTTAACACAAATTAAGTTGCCCCCAAATCGGCGGAATAAGACTCAAATGTGTGAAAATACATATATATTCACGTGAACAAAATAAGAACTCGAAAGAAGATGATGAAATTTTTGCGAAAAAATCCATATGACGCACTGTTATGAGTTGCGTACTCATACCACATTGCTTTCGAGAATGTTGAAAATTTGAACAAAAATAAGGTTGCTCCAAAATCGGTCGGGTTTAGCCTCAAACGTGTGGAAATACATATATATTAACGTGTACAAAATAAGAACTCGAATAAAGATGATGAAATTTTTGCACAAAAATTCCATATGACGCACTGTTATGAGTAGCGTACTCATGCCACATTGCTCTCGACAATCTTGAAAATTTGAACAAAATTAAGTTGCTCCAAAAGCAGTCGGGTTTAGACTCAAATGTGTGGAAATACATATATATTAACGTGTACAAAATAAGAACTCGAATAAAGATGATGAAATGTTTGCACAAAAATTCCATATGACGCATTGTTATGAGTTGCGTATTCATACCACATTGCTTTCGACAATCTTGAAAATTTTAACACAAATTAACTTGCTCCTAAATCGGCGGGTTAAGACTCAAATGTGTGAAAAGACATATATATTCACGTCAACAAAATAAGAACTCGAAAAAAGATGATGAAATTTTTGCAAAAAAATCCATATGACGCATGGTTATGGGTTGCGTACTCATACCACATTGCTTTCAACAATCTTGAAAATTTTAACACAAATTAACTTGCTCCCAAATCGGCGGGTTAAGACTCAAATGTGTGAAAATACATATAAATTCACGTGAACAAAGTAAGAACTCGAATAAAGATGATGCAATTTTTGCAAAAAAATCCATATGACGCATTGTTATGAGTAGCGTACTCATACCACATTGCTTTGGACAATCTTGAAAATTTGAACAAAATTTAAGTTGCTCCAAAATCGGTCGGGTATAGACTCAAATGTGTAGAAATACATATATATTCACGTGAACAAAATAAGAACTCGATTGAAGATGATGAAATTTTTGCAAAAAAATACATATGACGCATTGTTATGCGTAGCGAACTCATACCACATTGCCTTCGACAATCTTGAAAATTGGAACAAAAATTAAGTTGTTTCAAAATCGGTCGGATTTAGACTCAAATGTGTGGAAATACGTATATACTAACGTGTTCAAAATAAGACCCGATCAAAGATGATGAAATTTTTGCAAAAAAATCCATATGACCCATTGTTATGAGTAGCATACTCATACCACATTGCTTTTGACAATCTTGAAAATTTGAACAAAAATTAAGTTGCTCAAAAATCGGTCGGGTTTAGACTCAAATGTGTGGAAATACATATATATTCACGTGTACAAAATGAGAACTCGATTAAAGATGATGAAATTTTTGCAAAAAAAATCCATATGACCCATTGTTATGAGTAGCATACTCATACCACATTGCTTTTGACAATCTTGAAAATTTGAACAAAAATTAAGTTGCTTCAAAATCGGTCGGGTTTAGACTCAAATGTGTGGAAATACATATATATTCACGTGTACAAAATAAGAAATCGAAAAAAGATTATTAAATTTTTGCAAAAAAATCCATATGACGCACTGTTATGAGTTGCGTACTCATACCACATTGCTTTCAACAATCTTGAAAATTTTAACACAAATTAACTTGCTCCCAAATCGGCGGGTTAAGACTCAAATGTGTGAAAATACATATATATTCACGTGAACAAAGTAAGAACTCGATTAAAGATGATGAAATTTTTGCAAAAAAATCCATATGACGCATTGTTATGAGTAGCGTACTCAAACCACATTGCTTTCGACAATCTTGAAAGTTTGAACAAAAATTAAATGGCTCCAAACTCGGCCGGGTTAAGATTCAAATGTGTGGAAATACATACATATTCACGTGAACAAAATAAGAACTCGATCAAAGATTATGAAATTTTTGCAAAAAAATCCATATGACCCATTGTTATGAGTAGCGTACTCATACCACATTGCTTTTGACAATCTTAAAAATTTGAACAAAAATTAAGTTGCTCAAAAATCGGTCGGGTTTAGACTCAAATGTGTGGAAATACATATATATTCACGTGTACAAAATAAGAACTCGATTAAAGATGATGAAATTTTTGCAAAAAAATCCATATGACCCATTGTTATGAGTAGCATACTCATACCACATTGCTTTTGACAATCTTGAAAATTTGAACAAAAATTAAGTTGCTTCAAAATCGGTCGGGTTTAGACTCAAATGTGTGGAAATACATATATATTCACGTGTACAAAATAAGAAATCGAAAAAAGATTATTAAATTTTTGCAAAAAAATCCATATGACGCATGGTTATGAGTAGCGTACTAATACCACATTGCTTTCGACAATCTTGAAAGTTTGAACAAAAATTAAATGGCTCCAAACTCGGCCGGGTTAAGATTCAAATGTGTGGAAATACATACATATTCACGTGAACAAAATAAGAACTCGATCAAAGATTATGAAATTTTTGCAAAAAAATCCATATGACCCATTGTTATGAGTAGCGTACTCATACCACATTGCTTTTGACAATCTTAAAAATTTGAACAAAAATTGAGTTGCTCCAAAATCGGTCGGGTTTAGACTCAAATGTGTGTAAATACATATGTATATACTAACGTGTACAAAATAAGAACTCGAATAAAGACGATGAAATTTTTGCACAAAAATTCCATATGACGCACTGTTATGAGTAGCGTACTCATACCACATTGCTCTCGACAATCTTGAAAATTTGAACAAAATTAAGTTGCTCCAAAAGCAGTCGGGTTTAGACTCAAATGTGTGGAAATACATATATATTAACGTGTACAAAATAAGAACTCGAATAAAGATGATGAAATTTTTGCACAAAAATTCCATATGACGCATTGTTATGAGTTGCGTATTCATACCACATTGCTTTCGACAATCTTGAAAATTTTAACACAAATTAACTTGCTCCTAAATCGGCGGGTTAAGACTCAAATGTGTGAAAAGACATATATATTCACGTGAACAAAATAAGAACTCGAAAAAAGATGATGAAATTTTTGCAAAAAAATCCATATGACGCATGGTTATGGGTTGCGTACTCATACCACATTGCTTTCGACAATCTTGAAAATTTTAACACAAATTAACTTGCTCCCAAATCGGCGGGTTAAGACTCAAATGTGTGAAAATACATATATATTCACGTGAACAAAGTAAGAACTCGATTATAGATGATGAAATTTTTGCAAAAAAATCCATATGACGCATTGTTATGAGTAGCGTACTCATACCACATAGCTTTGGACAATCTTGAAAATTTGAAAAAAATTAATTTGGTCCAAAATCGGTCGAGTTTAGACTCAAATGTGTGGAAATACATATACATTAACGTGTACAAAATAAGAACTCTAATAAAGATGATGAAAATTTTGCTCAAAAATTCCATATGACGCATTGTTATGAGTAGCGTATTCATACCACATTGCTTTCGACAATCTTGAAAATTTTAACACAAATTAAGTTGCCCCCAAATCGGCGGAATAAGACTCAAATGTGTGAAAATACATATATATTCACGTGAACAAAATAAGAACTCGCAAGAAGATGATGAAATTTTTGCGAAAAAATCCATATGACGCACTGTTATGAGTTGCGTACTCATACCACATTGCTTTCGAGAATGTTGAAAATTTGAACAAAAATAAGGTTGCTCCAAAATCGGTCGGGTTTATCCTCAAACGTGTGGAAATACATATATATTAACGTGTACAAAAAAGAACTCGAATAAAGATGATGAAATTTTTGCACAAAAATTCCATATGACGCACTGTTATGAGTAGCGTACTCATACCACATTGCTCTCGACAATCTTGAAAATTTGAACAAAATTAAGTTGCTCCAAAAGCAGTCGGGTTTAGACTCAAATGTGTGGAAATACATATATATTAACGTGTACAAAATAAGAACTCAAATAAAGATGATGAAATTTTTGCACAAAAATTCCATATGACGCATTGTTATGAGTTGCGTATTCATACCACATTGCTTTCGACAATCTTGAAAATTTTAACACAAATTAACTTGCTCCTAAATCGGCGGGTTAAGACTCAAATGTGTGAAAATACATATAGATTCACGTGAACAATGTAAGAACTCGATTAAAGATGATGAAATTTTTGCAAAAAAATCCAAATGACGCATTGTTATGAGTAGCGTACTCATACCACATTGCTTTGGACAATCTTGAAAATTTGAACAAAATTTAAGTTGCTCCAAAATCGGTCGGGTTTAGACTCAAATGTGTAGAAATACATATATATTCACGTGAACAAAATAAGAACTCGATTGAAGATGATGAAATTTTTGCAAAAAAATCCATATGACGCACTGTTATGAGTTGCGTACTCATACCACATTGCTCTCGACAATCTTGAAAATTTGAACAAAATTAAGTTGCTCCAAAAGCAGTCGGGTTTAGACTCAAATGTGTGGAAATACATATATATTAACGTGTACAAAATAAGAACTCGAATAAAGATGATGAAATTTTTGCACAAAAATTCCATATGACGCATTGTTATGAGTTGCGTATTCATACCACATTGCTTTCGACAATCTTGAAAGTTTGAACAAAAATTAAATGGCTCCAAACTCGGCCGGGTTAAGATTCAAATGTGTGGAAATACATACATATTCACGTGAACAAAATAAGAACTCGATCAAAGATTATGAAATTTTTGCAAAAAAATCCATATGACCCATTGTTATGAGTAGCGTACTCATACCACATTGCTTTTGACAATCTTAAAAATTTGAACAAAAATTGAGTTGCTCCAAAATCGGTCGGGTTTAGACTCAAATGTGTGTAAATACATATGTATATACTAACGTGTACAAAATAAGAACTCGAATAAAGACGATGAAATTTTTGCACAAAAATTCCATATGACGCACTGTTATGAGTAGCGTACTCATACCACATTGCTCTCGACAATCTTGAAAATTTTAACACAAATTAAGTTGCCCCCAAATCGGCGGAATAAGACTCAAATGTGTGAAAATACATATATATTCACGTGAACAAAATAAGAACTCGCAAGAAGATGATGAAATTTTTGCGAAAAAATCCATATGACGCACTGTTATGAGTTGCGTACTCATACCACATTGCTTTCGAGAATGTTGAAAATTTGAACAAAAATAAGGTTGCTCCAAAATCGGTCGGGTTTATCCTCAAACGTGTGGAAATACATATATATTAACGTGTACAAAAAAGAACTCGAATAAAGATGATGAAATTTTTGCGAAAAAATCCATATGACGCACTGTTATGAGTTGCGTACTCATACCACATTGCTTTCGAGAATGTTGAAAATTTGAACAAAAATAAGGTTGCTCCAAAATCGGTCGGGTTTATCCTCAAACGTGTGGAAATACATATATATTCACGTGAACAAAATAAGAACTCGAAAAAAGATGATGAAATTTTTGCAAAAAAATCCATATGACGCATGGTTATGGGTTGCGTACTCATACCACATTGCTTTCGACAATCTTGAAAATTTTAACACAAATTAACTTGCTCCCAAATCGGCGGGTTAAGACTCAAATGTGTGAAAATACATATATATTCACGTGAACAAAGTAAGAACTCGATTATAGATGATGAAATTTTTGCAAAAAAATCCATATGACGCATTGTTATGAGTAGCGTACTCATACCACATAGCTTTGGACAATCTTGAAAATTTGAAAAAAATTAATTTGGTCCAAAATCGGTCGAGTTTAGACTCAAATGTGTGGAAATACATATACATTAACGTGTACAAAATAAGAACTCTAATAAAGATGATGAAAATTTTGCTCAAAAATTCCATATGACGCATTGTTATGAGTAGCGTATTCATACCACATTGCTTTCGACTATCTTGAAAATTTTAACACAAATTAAGTTGCCCCCAAATCGGCGGAATAAGACTCAAATGTGTGAAAATACATATATATTCACGTGAACAAAATAAGAACTCGCAAGAAGATGATGAAATTTTTGCGAAAAAATCCATATGACGCACTGTTATGAGTTGCGTACTCATACCACATTGCTTTCGAGAATGTTGAAAATTTGAACAAAAATAAGGTTGCTCCAAAATCGGTCGGGTTTATCCTCAAACGTGTGGAAATACATATATATTAACGTGTACAAAAAAGAACTCGAATAAAGATGATGAAATTTTTGCACAAAAATTCCATATGACGCACTGTTATGAGTAGCGTACTCATACCACATTGCTCTCGACAATCTTGAAAATTTGAACAAAATTAAGTTGCTCCAAAAGCAGTCGGGTTTAGACTCAAATGTGTGGAAATACATATATATTAACGTGTACAAAATAAGAACTCAAATAAAGATGATGAAATTTTTGCACAAAAATTCCATATGACGCATTGTTATGAGTTGCGTATTCATACCACATTGCTTTCGACAATCTTGAAAATTTTAACACAAATTAACTTGCTCCTAAATCGGCGGGTTAAGACTCAAATGTGTGAAAATACATATAGATTCACGTGAACAATGTAAGAACTCGATTAAAGATGATGAAATTTTTGCAAAAAAATCCAAATGACGCATTGTTATGAGTAGCGTACTCATACCACATTGCTTTGGACAATCTTGAAAATTTGAACAAAATTTAAGTTGCTCCAAAATCGGTCGGGTTTAGACTCAAATGTGTAGAAATACATATATATTCACGTGAACAAAATAAGAACTCGATTGAAGATGATGAAATTTTTGCAAAAAAATCCATATGACGCACTGTTATGAGTTGCGTACTCATACCACATTGCTCTCGACAATCTTGAAAATTTGAACAAAATTAAGTTGCTCCAAAAGCAGTCGGGTTTAGACTCAAATGTGTGGAAATACATATATATTAACGTGTACAAAATAAGAACTCGAATAAAGATGATGAAATTTTTGCACAAAAATTCCATATGACGCATTGTTATGAGTTGCGTATTCATACCACATTGCTTTCGACAATCTTGAAAGTTTGAACAAAAATTAAATGGCTCCAAACTCGGCCGGGTTAAGATTCAAATGTGTGGAAATACATACATATTCACGTGAACAAAATAAGAACTCGATCAAAGATTATGAAATTTTTGCAAAAAAATCCATATGACCCATTGTTATGAGTAGCGTACTCATACCACATTGCTTTTGACAATCTTAAAAATTTGAACAAAAATTGAGTTGCTCCAAAATCGGTCGGGTTTAGACTCAAATGTGTGTAAATACATATGTATATACTAACGTGTACAAAATAAGAACTCGAATAAAGACGATGAAATTTTTGCACAAAAATTCCATATGACGCACTGTTATGAGTAGCGTACTCATACCACATTGCTCTCGACAATCTTGAAAATTTGAACAAAATTAAGTTGCTCCAAAAGCAGTCGGGTTTAGACTCAAATGTGTGGAAATACATATATATTAACGTGTACAAAATAAGAACTCGCAAGAAGATGATGAAATTTTTGCGAAAAAATCCATATGACGCACTGTTATGAGTTGCGTACTCATACCACATTGCTTTCGAGAATGTTGAAAATTTGAACAAAAATAAGGTTGCTCCAAAATCGGTCGGGTTTATCCTCAAACGTGTGGAAATACATATATATAAACGTGTACAAAAAAGAACTCGAATAAAGATGATGAAATTTTTGCACAAAAATTCCATATGACGCACTGTTATGAGTAGCGTACTCATACCACATTGCTCTCGACAATCTTGAAAATTTGAACAAAATTAAGTTGCTCCAAAAGCAGTCGGGTTTAGACTCAAATGTGTGGAAATACATATATATTAACGTGTACAAAATAAGAACTCAAATAAAGATGATGAAATTTTTGCACAAAAATTCCATATGACGCATTGTTATGAGTTGCGTATTCATACCACATTGCTTTCGACAATCTTGAAAATTTTAACACAAATTAACTTGCTCCTAAATCGGCGGGTTAAGACTCAAATGTGTGAAAAGACATATATATTCACGTGAACAAAATAAGAACTCGAAAAAAGATGATGAAATTTTTGCAAAAAAATCCATATGACGCATGGTTATGGGTTGCGTACTCATACCACATTGCTTTCGACAATCTTGAAAATTTTAACACAAATTAACTTGCTCCCAAATCGGCGGGTTAAGACTCAAATGTGTGAAAATACATATATATTCACGTGAACAAAGTAAGAACTCGATTATAGATGATGAAATTTTTGCAAAAAAATCCATATGACGCATTGTTATGAGTAGCGTACTCATACCACATAGCTTTGGACAATCTTGAAAATTTGAAAAAAATTAATTTGGTCCAAAATCGGTCGAGTTTAGACTCAAATGTGTGGAAATACATATACATTAACGTGTACAAAATAAGAACTCTAATAAAGATGATGAAAATTTTGCTCAAAAATTCCATATGACGCATTGTTATGAGTAGCGTATTCATACCACATTGCTTTCGACAATCTTGAAAATTTTAACACAAATTAAGTTGCCCCCAAATCGGCGGAATAAGACTCAAATGTGTGAAAATACATATATATTCACGTGAACAAAATAAGAAATCGCAAGAAGATGATGAAATTTTTGCGAAAAAATCCATATGACGCACTGTTATGAGTTGCGTACTCATACCACATTGCTTTCGAGAATGTTGAAAATTTGAACAAAAATAAGGTTGCTCCAAAATCGGTCGGGTTTATCCTCAAACGTGTGGAAATACATATATATAAACGTGTACAAAAAAGAACTCGAATAAAGATGATGAAATTTTTGCACAAAAATTCCATATGACGCACTGTTATGAGTAGCGTACTCATACCACATTGCTCTCGACAATCTTGAAAATTTGAACAAAATTAAGTTGCTCCAAAAGCAGTCGGGTTTAGACTCAAATGTGTGGAAATACATATATATTAACGTGTACAAAATAAGAACTCAAATAAAGATGATGAAATTTTTGCACAAAAATTCCATATGACGCATTGTTATGAGTTGCGTATTCATACCACATTGCTTTCGACAATCTTGAAAATTTTAACACAAATTAACTTGCTCCTAAATCGGCGGGTTAAGACTCAAATGTGTGAAAATACATATAGATTCACGTGAACAATGTAAGAACTCGATTAAAGATGATGAAATTTTTGCAAAAAAATCCAAATGACGCATTGTTATGAGTAGCGTACTCATACCACATTGCTTTGGACAATCTTGAAAATTTGAACAAAATTTAAGTTGCTCCAAAATCGGTCGGGTTTAGACTCAAATGTGTAGAAATACATATATATTCACGTGAACAAAATAAGAACTCGATTGAAGATGATGAAATTTTTGCAAAAAAATCCATATGACGCACTGTTATGAGTTGCGTACTCATACCACATTGCTTTCGACAATCTTGAAAATTTTAACACAAATTAACTTGCTCCTAAATCGGCGGGTTAAGACTCAAATTTGTGAAAATACATATATATTCACGTGTACAAAATAAGAACTCGAAAAAGATGATGAAATTTTTGCAAAAAAATCCATATGACGCATTGTTATGAGTAGCGTACTCATACCACATTGCTTTGGACAATCTTGAAAATTTGAACAAAATTTAAGTTGCTCCAAAATCGGTCGGGTATAGACTCAAATGTGTAGAAATACATATATATTCACGCGAACAAAATAAGAACTCGATTGAAGATGATGAAATTTTTGCAAAAAAATCCAAATGACGCATTGTTATGAGTAGCGTACTCATACCACATTGCTTTGGACAGTCTTGAAAATTTGAACAAAATTTAAGTTGCTCCAAAATCGGTCGGGTTTAGACTCAAATGTGTAGAAATACATATATATTCACGTGAACAAAATAAGAACTCGATTGAAGATGATTAAATTTTTGCAAAAAAATCCATATGACGCACTGTTATGAGTTGCGTACTCATACCACATTGCTTTCAACAATCTTGAAAATTTTAACACAAATTAACTTGCTCCCAAATCGGCGGGTTAAGACTCAAATGTGTGAAAATACATATATATTCACGTGAACAAAGTAAGAACTCGATTAAAGATGATGAAATTTTTGCAAAAAAATCCATATGACGCATTGTTATGAGTAGCGTACTCATACCACATTGCTTTCGACAATCTTGAAAGTTTGAACAAAAATTAAATGGCTCCAAACTCGGCCGGGTTAAGATTCAAATGTGTGGAAATACATACATATTCACGTGAACAAAATAAGAACTCGATCAAAGATTATGAAATTTTTGCAAAAAAATCCATATGACCCATTGTTATGAGTAGCGTACTCATACCACATTGCTTTTAACAATCTTAAAAATTTGAACAAAAATTGAGTTGCTCCAAAATCGGTCGGGTTTAGACTCAAATGTGTGTAAATACATATGTATATACTAACGTGTACAAAATAAGAACTCGAATAAAGACGATGAAATTTTTGCACAAAAATTCCATATGACGTACTGTTATGAGTAGCGTACTCATACCACATTGCTCTCGACAATCTTGAAAATTTGAACAAAATTAAGTTGCTCCAAAAGCAGTCGGGTTTAGACTCAAATGTGTGGAAATACATATATATTAACGTGTACAAAATAAGAACTCGAATAAAGATGATGAAATTTTTGCAAAAAAATCCATATGACGCATGGTTATGGGTTGCGTACTCATACCACATTGCTTTCGACAATCTTGAAAATTTTAACACAAATTAACTTGCTCCCAAATCGGCGGGTTAAGACTCAAATGTGTAGAAATACATATATATTCACGCGAACAAAATAAGAACTCGATTGAAGATGATGAAATTTTTGCAAAAAAATCCAAATGACGCATTGTTATGAGTAGCGTACTCATACCACATTGCTTTGGACAGTCTTGAAAATTTGAACAAAATTTAAGTTGCTCCAAAATCGGTCGGGTTTAGACTCAAATGTGTAGAAATACATATATATTCACGTGAACAAAAT
The DNA here is from genome assembly GCA_963971545.1 of Philophylla caesio. Lineage (NCBI taxonomy): Eukaryota > Metazoa > Arthropoda > Insecta > Diptera > Tephritidae > Philophylla > Philophylla caesio. Next base: position 22,822,325 of record OZ020609.1, on the reverse strand, counting down.
AAGAACTCGATTGAAGATGATTAAATTTTTGCAAAAAAATCCATATGACGCACTGTTATGAGTTGCGTACTCATACCACATTGCTTTCAACAATCTTGAAAATTTTAACACAAATTAACTTGCTCCCAAATCGGCGGGTTAAGACTCAAATGTGTGAAAATACATATATATTCACGTGAACAAAGTAAGAACTCGATTAAAGATGATGAAATTTTTGCAAAAAAATCCATATGACGCATTGTTATGAGTTGCGTACTCATACCACATTGCTTTCGACAATCTTGAAAATTTTAACACAAATTAACTTGCTCCTAAATCGGCGGGTTAAGACTCAAATGTGTGAAAAGACATATATATTCACGTGAACAAAATAAGAACTCGAAAAAAGATGATGAAATTTTTGCAAAAAAACCATATGACGCATGGTTATGGGTTGCGTACTCATACCACATTGCTTTCGACAATCTTGAAAATTTTAACACAAATTAACTTGCTCCCAAATCGGCGGGTTAAGACTCAAATGTGTGAAAATACATATATATTCACGTGAACAAAGTAAGAACTCGATTATAGATGATGAAATTTTTGCAAAAAAATCCATATGACGCATTGTTATGAGTAGCGTACTCATACCACATAGCTTTGGACAATCTTGAAAATTTGAAATAAATTAATTTGGTCCAAAATCGGTCGAGTTTAGACTCAAATGTGTGGAAATACATATATATTAACGTGTACAAAATAAGAACTCTAATAAAGATGATGAAAATTTTGCTCAAAAATTCCATATGACGCATTGTTATGAGTAGCGTATTCATACCACATTGCTTTCGACAATCTTGAAAATTTTAACACAAATTAAGTTGCCCCCAAATCGGCGGAATAAGACTCAAATGTGTGAAAATACATATATATTCACGTGAACAAAATAAGAACTCGAAAGAAGATGATGAAATTTTTGCGAAAAAATCCATATGACGCACTGTTATGAGTTGCGTACTCATACCACATTGCTTTCGAGAATGTTGAAAATTTGAACAAAAATAAGGTTGCTCCAAAATCGGTCGGGTTTATCCTCAAACGTGTGGAAATACATATATATTAACGTGTACAAAAAAGAACTCGAATAAAGATGATGAAATTTTTGCACAAAAATTCCATATGACGCACTGTTATGAGTAGCGTACTCATACCACATTGCTCTCGACAATCTTGAAAATTTGAACAAAATTAAGTTGCTCCAAAAGCAGTCGGGTTTAGACTCAAATGTGTGGAAATACATATATATTAACGTGTACAAAATAAGAACTCGAATAAAGATGATGAAATTTTTGCACAAAAATTCCATATGACGCATTGTTATGAGTTGCGTATTCATACAACATTGCTTTCGACAATCTTGAAAATTTTAACACAAATTAACTTGCTCCTAAATCGGCGGGTTAAGACTCAAATGTGTGAAAATACATATAGATTCACGTGAACAATGTAAGAACTCGATTAAAGATGATGAAATTTTTGCAAAAAAATCCAAATGACGCATTGTTATGAGTAGCGTACTCATACCACATTGCTTTGGACAATCTTGAAAATTTGAACAAAATGTAAGTTGCTCCAAAATCGGTCGGGTTTAGACTCAAATGTGTAGAAATACATATATATTCACGTGAACAAAATAAGAACTCGATTGAAGATGATGCAATTTTTGCAAAAAAATCCATATGACGCACTGTTATGAGTTGCGTACTCATACCACATTGCTTTCGACAATCTTGAAAATTTTAACACAAATTAACTTGCTCCTAAATCGGCGGGTTAAGACTCAAATTTGTGAAAATACATATATATTCACGTGTACAAAATAAGAACTCGAAAAAGATGATGAAATTTTTGCAAAAAAATCCATATGACGCATTGTTATGAGTAGCGTACTCATACCACATTGCTTTGGACAATCTTGAAAATTTGAACAAAATTTAAGTTGCTCCAAAATCGGTAGGGTATACACTCAAATGTGTAGAAATACATATATATTCACGCGAACAAAATAAGAACTCGATTGAAGATGATGAAATTTTTGCAAAAAAATCCAAATGACGCATTGTTATGAGTAGCGTACTCATACCACATTGCTTTGGACAATCTTGAAAATTTGAACAAAATTTAAGTTGCTCCAAAATCGGTCGGGTTTAGACTCAAATGTGTAGAAATACATATATATTCACGTGAACAAAATAAGAACTCGATTGAAGATGATTAAATTTTTGCAAAAAAATCCATATGACGCACTGTTATGAGTTGCGTACTCATACCACATTGCTTTCAACAATCTTGAAAATTTTAACACAAATTAACTTGCTCCCAAATCGGCGGGTTAAGACTCAAATGTGTGAAAATACATATATATTCACGTGAACAAAGTAAGAACTCGATTAAAGATGATGAAATTTTTGCAAAAAAATCCATATGACGCATTGTTATGAGCAGCGTACTCATACCACATTGCTTTGGACAATCTTGAAAATTTGAACAAAATTTAAGTTGCTCCAAAATCGGTCGGGTATAGACTCAAATGTGTAGAAATACATATATATTCACGCGAACAAAATAAGAACTCGATTGAAGATGATGAAATTTTTGCAAAAAAATACATATGACGCATTGTTATGCGTAGCGAACTCATACCACATTGCCTTCGACAATCTTGAAAATTGGAACAAAAATTAAGTTGTTTCAAAATCGGTCGGATTTAGACTCAAATGTGTGGAAATACGTATATACTAACGTGTTCAAAATAAGAACCCGATCAAAGATGATGAAATTTTTGCAAATATCCATATGACCGATTGTTATGAGTAGCATACTCATACCGCATTGCTTTTGACAATCTTGAAAATTTGAACAAAAATTAAGTTGCTCAAAAATCGGTCGGGTTTAGACTCAAATGTGTGGAAATACATATATATTCACGTGTACAAAATAAGTACTCGATTAAAGATGATGAAATTTTTGCAAAAAAATCCATATGACCCATTGTTATGAGTAGCATACTCATACCACATTGCTTTTGACAATCTTGAAAATTTTAACAAAAATTAAGTTGCTTCAAAATCGGTCGGGTTTAGACTCAAATGTGTGGAAATACATATATATTCACGTGTACAAAATAAGAAATCGAAAAAAGATTATTAAATTTTTGCAAAAAAATCCATATGACGCATGGTTATGAGTAGCGTACTAATACCACATTGCTTTCGACAATCTTGAAAGTTTGAACAAAAATTAAATGGCTCCAAACTCGGCCGGGTTAAGATTCAAATGTGTGGAAATACATACATATTCACGTGAACAAAATAAGAACTCGATCAAAGATTATGAAATTTTTGCAAAAAAATCCATATGACCCATTGTTATGAGTAGCGTACTCATACCACATTGCTTTTGACAATCTTAAAAATTTGAACAAAAATTGAGTTGCTCCAAAATCGGTCGGGTTTAGACTCAAATGTGTGTAAATACATATGTATATACTAACGTGTACAAAATAAGAACTCGAATAAAGACGATGAAATTTTTGCACAAAAATTCCATATGGCGCACTGTTATGAGTAGCGTACTCATACCACATTGCTCTCGACAATCTTGAAAATTTGAACAAAATTAAGTTGCTCCAAAAGCAGTCCTGTTTAGACTCAAATGTGTGGAAATACATATATATTAACGTGTACAAAATAAGAACTCGAATAAAGATGATGAAATTTTTGCACAAAAATTCCATATGACGCATTGTTATGAGTTGCGTATTCATACCACATTGCTTTCGACAATCTTGAAAATTTTAACACAAATTAACTTGCTCCTAAATCGGCGGGTTAAGACTCAAATGTGTGAAAAGACATATATATTCACGTGAACAAAATAAGAACTCGAAAAAAGATGATGAAATTTTTGCAAAAAAATCCATATGACGCATGGTTATGGGTTGCGTACTCATACCACATTGCTTTCGACAATCTTGAAAATTTTAACACAAATTAACTTGCTCCCAAATCGGCGGGTTAAGACTCAAATGTGTGAAAATACATATATATTCACGTGAACAAAGTAAGAACTCGATTATAGATGATGAAATTTTTGCAAAAAAATCCATATGACGCATTGTTATGAGTAGCGTACTCATACCACATAGCTTTGGACAATCTTGAAAATTTGAAAAAAATTAATTTGGTCCAAAATCGGTCGAGTTTAGACTCAAATGTGTGGAAATACATATATATTAACGTGTACAAAATAAGAACTCTAATAAAGATGATGAAAATTTTGCTCAAAAATTCCATATGACGCATTGTTATGAGTAGCGTATTCATACCACATTGCTTTCGACAATCTTGAAAATTTTAACACAAATTAAGTTGCCCCCAAATCGGCGGAATAAGACTCAAATGTGTGAAAATACATATATATTCACGTGAACAAAATAAGATCTCGAAAGAAGATGATGAAATTTTTGCGAAAAAATCCATATGACGCACTGTTATGAGTTGCGTACTCATACCACATTGCTTTCGAGAATGTTGAAAATTTGAACAAAAATAAGGTTGCTCCAAAATCGGACGGGTTTATCCTCAAACGTGTGGAAATACATATATATTAACGTGTACAAAAAAGAACTCGAATAAAGATGATCAAATTTTTGCACAAAAATTCCATATGACGCATTGTTATGAGTTGCGTATTCATACCACATTGCTTTCGACAATCTTGAAAATTTTAACACAAATTAACTTGCTCCTAAATCGGCGGGTTAAGACTCAAATGTGTGAAAATACATATAGATTCACGTGAACAATGTAAGAACTCGATTAAAGATGATGAAATTTTTGCAAAAAAATCCAAATGACGCATTGTTATGAGTAGCGTACTCATACCACATTGCTTTGGACAATCTTGAAAATTTGAACAAAATTTAAGTTGCTCCAAAATCGGTCGGGTTTAGACTCAAATGTGTAGAAATACATATATATTCACGTGAACAAAATAAGAACTCGATTGAAGATGATGAAATTTTTGCAAAAAAATCCATATGACGCACTGTTATGAGTTGCGTACTCATACCACATTGCTTTCGACAATCTTGAAAATTTTAACACAAATTAACTTGCTCCTAAATCGGCGGGTTAAGACTCAAATGTGTGAAAATACATATAGATTCACGTGAACAATGTAAGAACTCGATTAAAGATGATGAAATTTTTGCAAAAAAATCCAAATGACGCATTGTTATGAGTAGCGTACTCATACCACATTGCTTTGGACAATCTTGAAAATTTGAACAAAATTTAAGTTGCTCCAAAATCGGTCGGGTTTAGACTCAAATGTGTAGAAATACATATATATTCACGTGAACAAAATAAGAACTCGATTGAAGATGATGAAATTTTTGCAAAAAAATCCATATGACGCACTGTTATGAGTTGCGTACTCATACCACATTGCTCTCGACAATCTTGAAAATTTGAACAAAATTAAGTTGCTCCAAAAGCAGTCGGGTTTAGACTCAAATGTGTGGAAATACATATATATTAACGTGGACAAAATAAGAACTCGAATAAAGATGATGAAATTTTTGCACAAAAATTCCATATGACGCATTGTTATGAGTTGCGTATTCATACCACATTGCTTTCGACAATCTTGAAAATTTTAACACAAATTAACTTGCTCCTAAATCGGCGGGTTAAGACTCAAATTTGTGAAAATACATATATATTCACGTGTACAAAATAAGAACTCGAAAAAGATGATGAAATTTTTGCAAAAAAATCCATATGACGCATTGTTATGAGTTGCGTACTCATACCACATTGCTTTCGAGAATGTTGAAAATTTGAACAAAAATAAGGTTGCTCCAAAATCGGTCGGGTTTATCCTCAAACGTGTGGAAATACATATATATTAACGTGTACAAAAAAGAACTCGAATAAAGATGATGAAATTTTTGCACAAAAATTCCATATGACGCACTGTTATGAGTAGCGTACTCATACCACATTGCTCTCGACAATCTTGAAAATTTGAACAAAATTAAGTTGCTCCAAAAGCAGTCGGGTTTAGACTCAAATGTGTGGAAATACATATATATTAACGTGTACAAAATAAGAACTCGAATAAAGATGATGAAATTTTTGCACAAAAATTCCATATGACGCATTGTTATGAGTTGCGTATTCATACCACATTGCTTTCGACAATCTTGAAAATTTTAACACAAATTAACTTGCTCCTAAATCGGCGGGTTAAGACTCAAATGTGTGAAAATACATATAGATTCACGTGAACAATGTAAGAACTCGATTAAAGATGATGAAATTTTTGCAAAAAAATCCAAATGACGCATTGTTATGAGTAGCGTACTCATACCACATTGCTTTGGACAATCTTGAAAATTTGAACAAAATTTAAGTTGCTCCAAAATCGGTCGGGTTTAGACTCAAATGTGTAGAAATACATATATATTCACGTGAACAAAATAAGAACTCGATTGAAGATGATGAAATTTTTGCAAAAAAATCCATATGACGCACTGTTATGAGTTGCGTAATCATACCACATTGCTTTCGACAATCTTGAAAATTTTAACACAAATTAACTTGCTCCTAAATCGGCGGGTTAAGACTCAAATTTGTGAAAATACATATATATTCACGTGTACAAAATAAGAACTCGAAAAAGATGATGAAATTTTTGCAAAAAAATCCATATGACGCATTGTTATGAGTTGCGTACTCATACCGCATTGCTTTCGACAATCTTGAAAATTTTAAAACAAATTAACTTGCTCCGAAATCGGCGGGTTAAGACTCAAATGTGTGAAAATACATATATATTCACGTTAACAAAGTAAGAACTCGATTAGAGATGATGAAATTTTTGCAAAAAAATCCATATGACGCATGGTTATGAGTAGCGTACTAATACCACATTGCTTTCGACAATCTTGAAAGTTTGAACAAAAATTAAATGGCTCCAAACCCGGCCGGGTTAAGATTCAAATGTGTGGAAATACATACATATTCACGTGAACAAAATAAGAACTCGATCAAAGATTATGAAATTTTTGCAAAAAAATCCATATGACCCATTGTTATGAGTAGCGTACTCATACCACATTGCTTTTGACAATCTTAAAAATTTGAACAAAAATTGAGTTGCTCCAAAATCGGTCGGGTTTAGACTCAAATGTGTGTAAATACATATGTATATACTAACGTGTACAAAATAAGAACTCGAATAAAGACGATGAAATTTTTGCACAAAAATTCCATATGAGGCACTGTTATGAGTAGCGTACTCATACCACATTGCTTTCGAGAATGTTGAAAATTTGAACAAAAATAAGGTTGCTCCAAAATCGGTCGGGTTTATCCTCAAACGTGTGGAAATACATATATATTAACGTGTACAAAAAAGAACTCGAATAAAGGTGATGAAATTTTTGCACAAAAATTCCATATGACGCACTGTTATGAGTAGCGTACTCATACCACATTGCTCTCGACAATCTTGAAAATTTGAACAAAATTAAGTTGCTCCAAAAGCAGTCGGGTTTAGACTCAAATGTGTGGAAATACATATATATTAACGTGTACAAAATAAGAACTCGAATAAAGATGATGCAATTTTTGCACAAAAATTCCATATGACGCATTGTTATGAGTTGCGTATTCATACCACATTGCTTTCGACAATCTTGAAAATTTTAACACAAATTAACTTGCTCCTAAATCGGCGGGTTAAGACTCAAATGTGTGAAAATACATATAGATTCACGTGAACAATGTAAGAACTCGATTAAAGATGATGAAATTTTTGCAAAAAAATCCAAATGACGCATTGTTATGAGTAGCGTACTCATACCACATTGCTTTGGACAATCTTGAAAATTTGAACAAAATTTAAGTTGCTCCAAAATCGGTCGGGTTTAGACTCAAATGTGTAGAAATACATATATATTCACGTAAACAAAATAAGAACTCGATTAAAGATGATGAAATTTTTGCAAAAAAATCCATATGACGCACTGTTATGAGTTGCGTACTCATACCACATTGCTTTCGACAATCTTGAAAATTTTAACACACATTAACTTGCTCCTAAATCGGCGGGTTAAGACTCAAATTTGTGAAAATACATATATATTCACGTGTACAAAATAAGAACTCGAAAAAGATGATGAAATTTTTGCAAAAAAATCCATATGACGCATTGTTATGAGTTGCGTACTCATACCGCATTGCTTTCGACAATCTTGAAAATTTTAACACAAATTAACTTGCTCCGAAATCGGCGGGTTAAGACTCAAATGTGTGAAAATACATATATATTCACGTTAACAAAGTAAGAACTCGATTAAAGATGATGAAATTTTTGCAAAAAAATCCATATGACGCACTGTTATGAGTTGCGTACTCATACCACATTGCTTTCGACAATCTTGAAAATTTTAACACAAATTAACTTGCTCCTAAATCGGCGGGTTAAGACTCAAATTTGTGAAAATACATATATATTCACGTGTACAAAATAAGAACTCGAAAAAGATGATGAAATTTTTGCAAAAAAATCCATATGACGCATTGTTATGAGTTGCGTACTCATACCGCATTGCTTTCGAGAATGTTGAAAATTTGAACAAAAATAAGGTTGCTCCAAAATCGGTCGGGTTTTGACTCAAATGTGTGGGTTTATTCACGTGTACAAAATAAGAACCCGATTAAAGATGATACAATTTTTGCAAAACAATTCATATGACCCATTGTTATGAGTAGCGTACTCATACCACATTGCTTTTGACAATCTTGAAAATTTTAACAAAAATAAAGTTGCTACAAAATCGGTCGGGTTTAGACTCAAATGTGTGGAAATACATATATACTAACGTGTACAAAATAAGAACTCGATTAAAGATGATACAATTTCTGCAAAAAAATTCATATGACGCATTGTTATGAGTAGCGTATTCATATCACATTGCTTTCGACAATCTGGAAAATTTGAAAAAAATTAATTTGGTCCAAAATCGGTCGAGTTTAGACTCAAATGTGTGGAAATACATATATATTAACGTGTACAAAATAAGAACTCTAATAAAGATGATGAAAATTTTGCACAAAAATTCCATATGACGCATTGTTATGAGTAGCGTATTCATACCACATTGCTTTCGACAATCTTGAAAATTTTAACACAAATTAAGTTGCCCCCAAATCGGCGGAATAAGACTCAAATGTGTGAAAATACATATATATTCACGTGAACAAAATAAGAACTCGAAAGAAGATGATGAAATTTTTGCGAAAAAATCCATATGACGCACTGTTATGAGTTGCGTACTCATACCACATTGCTTTCGAGAATGTTGAAAATTTGAACAAAAATAAGGTTGCTCCAAAATCGGTCGGGTTTATCCTCAAACGTGTGGAAATACATATATATTAACGTGTACAAAAAAGAACTCGAATAAAGATGATGAAATTTTTGCACAAAAATTCCATATGACGCACTGTTATGAGTAGCGTACTCATACCACATTGCTCTCGACAATCTTGAAAATTTGAACAAAATTAAGTTGCTCCAAAAGCAGTCGGGTTTGGACTCAAATGTGTGGAAATACATATATATTAACGTGTACAAAATAAGAACTCGAATAAAGATGATGAAATTTTTGCACAAAAATTCCATATGACGCATTGTTATGAGTTGCGTATTCATACCACATTGCTTTCGACAATCTTGAAAATTTTAACACAAATTAACTTGCTCCTAAATCGGCGGGTTAAGACTCAAATGTGTGAAAATACATATAGATTCACGTGAACAATGTAAGAACTCGATTAAAGATGATGAAATTTTTGCAAAAAAATCCAAATGACGCATTGTTATGAGTAGCGTACTCATACCACATTGCTTTGGACAATCTTGAAAATTTGAACAAAATTTAAGTTGCTCCAAAATCGGTCGGGTTTAGACTCAAATGTGTAGAAATACATATATATTCACGTGAACAAAATAAGAACTCGATTGAAGATGATGAAATTTTTGCAAAAAAATCCATATGACGCACTGTTATGAGTTGCGTACTCATACCACATTGCTTTCGACAATCTTGAAAATTTTAACACAAATTAACTTGCTCCTAAATCGGCGGGTTAAGACTCAAATTTGTGAAAATACATATATATTCACGTGTACAAAATAAGAACTCGAAAAAGATGATGAAATTTTTGCAAAAAAATCCATATGACGCATTGTTATGAGTTGCGTACTCATACCGCATTGCTTTCGACAATCTTGAAAATTTTAACACAAATTAACTTGCTCCGAAATCGGCGGGTTAAGACTCAAATGTGTGAAAATACATATATATTCACGTTAACAAAGTAAGAACTCGATTAGAGATGATGAAATTTTTGCAAAAAAATCCATATGACGCATGGTTATGAGTAGCGTACTAATACCACATTGCTTTCGACAATCTTGAAAGTTTGAACAAAAATTAAATGGCTCCAAACTCGGCCGGGTTAAGATTCAAATGTGTGGAAATACATACATATTCACGTGAACAAAATAAGAACTCGATCAAAGATTATGAAATTTTTGCAAAAAAATCCATATGACCCATTGTTATGAGTAGCGTACTCATACCACATTGCTTTTGACAATCTTAAAAATTTGAACAAAAATTGAGTTGCTATAAAATCGGTCGGGTTTAGACTCAAATGTGTGTAAATAGATATGTATATACTAACGTGTACAAAATAAGAACTCGAATAAAGACGATGAAATTTTTGCACAAAAATTCCATATGACGCACTGTTATGAGTAGCGTACTCATACCACATTGCTCTCGACAATCTTGAAAATTTGAACAAAATTAAGTTGCTCCAAAAGCAGTCGGGTTTAGACTCAAATGTGTGGAAATACATATATATTAACGTGTACAAAATAAGAACTCGAATAAAGATGATGAAATTTTTGCACAAAAATTCCATATGACGCATTGTTATGAGTTGCGTATTCATACCACATTGCTTTCGACAATCTTGAAAATTTTAACACAAATTAACTTGCTCCTAAATCGGCGGGTTAAGACTCAAATGTGTGAAAAGACATATATATTCACGTGAACAAAATAAGAACTCGAAAAAAGATGATGAAATTTTTGCAAAAAAATCCATATGACGCATGGTTATGGGTTGCGTACTCATACCACATTGCTTTCGACAATCTTGAAAATTTTAACACAAATTAACTTGCTCCCAAATCGGCGGGTTAAGACTCAAATGTGTGAAAATACATATATATTCACGTGAACAAAGTAAGAACTCGATTATAGATGATGAAATTTTTGCAAAAAAATCCATATGACGCATTGTTATGAGTAGCGTACTCATACCACATAGCTTTGGACAATCTTGAAAATTTGAAAAAAAATAATTTGGTCCAAAATCGGTCGAGTTTAGACTCAAATGTGTGGAAATACATATATATTAACGTGTACAAAATAAGAACTCTAATAAAGATGATGAAAATTTTGCTCAAAAATTCCATATGACGCATTGTTATGAGTAGCGTATTCATACCACATTGCTTTCGACAATCTTGAAAATTTTAACACAAATTAAGTTGCCCCCAAATCGGCGGAATAAGACTCAAATGTGTGAAAATACATATATATTCACGTGAACAAAATAAGAACTCGAAAGAAGATGATGAAATTCTTGCGAAAAAATCCATATGACGCACTGTTATGAGTTGCGTACTCATACCACATTGCTTTCGAGAATGTTGAAAATTTGAACAAAAATAAGGTTGCTCCAAAATCGGTCGGGTTTATCCTCAAACGTGTGGAAATACATATATATTAACGTGTACAAAAAAGAACTCGAATAAAGATGATGAAATTTTTGCACAAAAATTCCATATGACGCACTGTTATGAGTAGCGTACTCATACCACATTGCTCTCGACAATCTTGAAAATTTTAACACAAATTAACATGCTCCTAAATCGGCGGGTTAAGACTCAAATGTGTGAAAATACATATAGATTCACGTGAACAATGTAAGAACTCGATTAAAGATGATGAAATTTTTGCAAAAAAATCCAAATGACGCATTGTTATGAGTAGCGTACTCATACCACATTGCTTTGGACAATCTTGAAAACTTGAACAAAATTTAAGTTGCTCCAAAATCGGTCGGGTTTAGACTCAAATGTGTAGAAATACATATATATTTACGTGAACAAAATAAGAACTCGATTGAAGATGATGAAATTTTTGCAAAAAAATCCATATGACGCACTGTTATGAGTTGCGTACTCATACCACATTGCTTTCGACAATCTTGAAAATTTTAACACACATTAACTTGCTCCTAAATCGGCGGGTTAAGACTCAAATTTGTGAAAATACATATATATTCACGTGTACAAAATAAGAACTCGAAAAAGATGATGAAATTTTTGCAAAAAAATCCATATGACGCATTGTTATGAGTTGCGTACTCATACCGCATTGCTTTCGACAATCTTGAAAATTTTAACACAAATTAACTTGCTCCGAAATCGGCGGGTTAAGACTCAAATGTGTGAAAATACATATATATTCACGTTAACAAAGTAAGAACTCGATTAAAGATGATGAAATTTTTGCAAAAAAATCCATATGACGCACTGTTATGAGTTGCGTACTCATACCACATTGCTTTCGACAATCTTGAAATTTTTAACACAAATTAACTTGCTCCTAAATCGGCGGGTTAAGACTCAAATTTGTGAAAATACATATATATTCACGTGTACAAAATAAGAACTCGAAAAAGGTGATGAAATTTTTGCAAAAAAATCCATATGACGCATTGTTATGAGTTGCGTACTCATACCGCATTGCTTTCGACAATCTTGAAAATTTTAACACAAATTAACTTGCTCCGAAATCGGCGGGTTAAGACTCAAATGTGTGAAAATACATATATATTCACGTTAACAAAGTAAGAACTCGATTAAAGATGTTGAAATTTTTGCAAAAAAATCCATATGACGCACTGTTATGAGTTGCGTACTCATACCACATTGCTTTCGACAATCTTGAAAATTTTAACACAAATTAACTTGCTCCTAAATCGGCGGGTTAAGACTCAAATTTGTGAAAATACATATATATTCACGTGTACAAAATAAGAACTCGAAAAAGATGATGAAATTTTTGCAAAAAAATCCATATGACGCATTGTTATGAGTTGCGTACTCATACCGCATTGCTTTCGACAATCTTGAAAATTTTAACACAAATTAACTTGCTCCGAAATCGGCGGGTTAAGACTCAAATGTGTGAAAATACATATATATTCACGTTAACAAAGTAAGAACTCGATTAAAGATGATGAAATTTTTGCAAAAAAATCCATATGACGCACTGTTATGAGTTGCGTACTCATACCACATTGCTTTCGACAATCTTGAAAATTTTAACACAAATTAACTTGCTCCTAAATCGGCGGGTTAAGACTCAAATTTGTGAAAATACATATATATTCACGTGTACAAAATAAGAACTCGAAAAAGATGATGAAATTTTTGCAAAAAAATCCATATGACGCATTGTTATGAGTTGCGTACTCATACCGCATTGCTTTCGAGAATGTTGAAAATTTGAACAAAAATAAGGTTGCTCCAAAATCGGTCGGGTTTTGACTCAAATGTGTGGGTTTATTCACGTGTACAAAATAAGAACCCGATTAAAGATGATAAAATTTTTGCAAAACAATTCATATGACCCATTGTTATGAGTAGCGTACTCATACCACATTGCTTTTGACAATCTTGAAAATTTTAACAAAAATAAAGTTGCTACAAAATCGGTCGGGTTTAGACTCAAATGTGTGGAAATACATATAAACTAACGTGTACAAAATAAGAACTCGATTAAAGATGATAAAATTTTTGCAAAAAAATTCATATGACGCATTGTTATGAGTAGCGTATTCATATCACATTGCTTTCGACAATCTGGAAAATTTGAAAAAAATTAATTTGGTCCAAAATCGGTCGAGTTTAGACTCAAATGTGTGGAAATACATATATATTAACGTGTACAAAATAAGAACTCTAATAAAGATGATGAAAATTTTGCACAAAAATTCCATATGACGCATTGTTATGAGTAGCGTATTCATACCACATTGCTTTCGACAATCTTGAAAATTTTAACACAAATTAAGTTGCCCCCAAATCGGCGGAATAAGACTCAAATGTGTGAAAATACATATATATTCACGTGAACAAAATAAGAACTCGAAAGAAGATGATGAAATTTTTGCGAAAAAATCCATATGACGCACTGTTATGAGTTGCGTACTCATACCACATTGCTTTCGAGAATGTTGAAAATTTGAACAAAAATAAGGTTGCTCCAAAATCGGTCGGGTTTATCCTCAAACGTGTGGAAATACATATATATTAACGTGTACAAAAAAGAACTCGAATAAAGATGATGAAATTTTTGCACAAAAATTCCATATGACGCACTGTTATGAGTAGCGTACTCATACCACATTGCTCTCGACAATCTTGAAAATTTGAACAAAATTAAGTTGCTCCAAAAGCAGTCGGGTTTAGACTCAAATGTGTGGAAATACATATATATTAACGTGTACAAAATAAGAACTCGAATAAAGATGATGAAATTTTTGCACAAAAATTCCATATGACGCATTGTTATGAGTTGCGTATTCATACCACATTGCTTTCGACAATCTTGAAAATTTTAACACAAATTAACTTGCTCCTAAATCGGCGGGTTAAGACTCAAATGTGTGAAAATACATATAGATTCACGTGAACAATGTAAGAACTCGATTAAAGATGATGAAATTTTTGCAAAAAAATCCAAATGACGCATTGTTATGAGTAGCGTACTCATACCACATTGCTTTGGACAATCTTGAAAATTTGAACAAAATTTAAGTTGCTCCAAAATCGGTCGGGTTTAGACTCAAATGTGTAGAAATACATATATATTCACGTGAACAAAATAAGAACTCGATTGAAGATGATGAAATTTTTGCAAAAAAATCCATATGACGCACTGTTATGAGTTGCGTACTCATACCACATTGCTTTCGACAATCTTGAAAATTTTAACACAAATTAACTTGCTCCTAAATCGGCGGGTTAAGACTCAAATTTGTGAAAATACATATATATTCACGTGTACAAAATAAGAACTCGAAAAAGATGATGAAATTTTTGCAAAAAAATCCATATGACGCATTGTTATGAGTTGCGTACTCATACCGCATTGCTTTCGACAATCTTGAAAATTTTAACACAAATTAACTTGCTCCGAAATCGGCGGGTTAAGACTCAAATGTGTGAAAATACATATATATTCACGTTAACAAAGTAAGAACTCGATTAGAGATGATGAAATTTTTGCAAAAAAATCCATATGACGCATGGTTATGAGTAGCGTACTAATACCACATTGCTTTCGACAATCTTGAAAGTTTGAACAAAAATTAAATGGCTCCAAACTCGGCCGGGTTAAGATTCAAATGTGTGGAAATACATACATATTCACGTGAACAAAAAAAGAACTCGATCAAAGATTATGAAATTTTTGCAAAAAAATCCATATGACCCATTGTTATGAGTAGCGTACTCATACCACATTGCTTTTGACAATCTTAAAAATTTGAACAAAAATTGAGTTGCTCCAAAATCGGTCGGGTTTAGACTCAAATGTGTGTAAATACATATGTATATACTAACGTGTACAAAATAAGAACTCGAATAAAGACGATGAAATTTTTGCACAAAAATTCCATATGACGCACTGTTATGAGTAGCGTACTCATACCACATTGCTCTCGACAATCTTGAAAATTTGAACAAAATTAAGTTGCTCCAAAAGCAGTCGGGTTTAGACTCAAATGTGTGGAAATACATATATATTAACGTGTACAAAATAAGAACTCGAATAAAGATGATGAAATTTTTGCACAAAAATTCCATATGACGCATTGTTATGAGTTGCGTATTCATACCACATTGCTTTCGACAATCTTGAAAATTTTAACACAAATTAACTTGCTCCTAAATCGGCGGGTTAAGACTCAAATGTGTGAAAAGACATATATATTCACGTGAACAAAATAAGAACTCGAAAAAAGATGATGAAATTTTTGCAAAAAAATCCATATGACGCATGGTTATGGGTTGCGTACTCATACCACATTGCTTTCGACAATCTTGAAAATTTTAACACAAATTAACTTGCTCCCAAATCGGTCGGGTTAAGACACAAATGTGTGAAAATACATATATATTCACGTGAACAAAGTAAGAACTCGATTATAGATGATGAAATTTTTGCAAAAAAATCCATATGACGCATTGTTATGAGTAGCGTACTCATACCACATAGCTTTGGACAATCTTGAAAATTTGAAAAAAAATAATTTGGTCCAAAATCGGTCGAGTTTAGACTCAAATGTGTGGAAATACATATATATTAACGTGTACAAAATAAGAACTCTAATAAAGATGATGAAAATTTTGCTCAAAAATTCCATATGACGCATTGTTATGAGTAGCGTATTCATACCACATTGCTTTCGACAATCTTGAAAATTTTAACACAAATTAAGTTGCCCCCAAATCGGCGGAATAAGACTCAAATGTGTGAAAATACATATATATTCACGTGAACAAAATAAGAACTCGAAAGAAGATGATGAAATTTTTGCGAAAAAATCCATATGACGCACTGTTATGAGTTGCGTACTCATACCACATTGCTTTCGAGAATATTGAAAATTTGAACAAAAATAAGGTTGCTCCAAAATCGGTCGGGTTTATCCTCAAACGTGTGGAAATACATATATATTAACGTGTACAAAAAAGAACTCGAATAAAGGTGATGAAATTTTTGCACAAAAATTCCATATGACGCACTGTTATGAGTAGCGTACTCATACCACATTGCTCTCGACAATCTTGAAAATTTGAACAAAATTAAGTTGCTCCAAAAGCAGTCGGGTTTAGACTCAAATGTGTGGAAATACATATATATTAACGTGTACAAAATAAGAACTCGAATAAAGATGATGAAATTTTTGCACAAAAATTCCATATGACGCATTGTTATGAGTTGCGTATTCATACCACATTGCTTTCGACAATCTTGAAAATTTTAACACAAATTAACATGCTCCTAAATCGGCGGGTTAAGACTCAAATGTGTGAAAATACATATAGATTCACGTGAACAATGTAAGAACTCGATTAAAGATGATGAAATTTTTGCAAAAAAATCCAAATGACGCATTGTTATGAGTAGCGTACTCATACCACATTGCTTTGGACAATCTTGAAAACTTGAACAAAATTTAAGTTGCTCCAAAATCGGTCGGGTTTAGACTCAAATGTGTAGAAATACATATATATTCACGTGAACAAAATAAGAACTCGATTGAAGATGATGAAATTTTTGCAAAAAAATCCATATGACGCACTGTTATGAGTTGCGTACTCATACCACATTGCTTTCGACAATCTTGAAAATTTTAACACAAATTAACTTGCTCCTAAATCGGCGGGTTAAGACTCAAATTTGTGAAAATACATATATATTCACGTGTACAAAATAAGAACTCGAAAAAGATGATGAAATTTTTGCAAAAAAATCCATATGACGCATTGTTATGAGTTGCGTACTCATACCGCATTGCTTTCGACAATCTTGAAAATTTTAACACAAATTAACTTGCTCCGAAATCGGCGGGTTAAGACTCAAATGTGTGAAAATACATATATATTCACGTTAACAAAGTAAGAACTCGATTAAAGATGATGAAATTTTTGCAAAAAAATCCATATGACGCACTGTTATGAGTTGCGTACTCATACCACATTGCTTTCGACAATCTTGAAAATTTTAACACAAATTAACTTGCTCCTAAATCGGCGGGTTAAGACTCAAATTTGTGAAAATACATATATATTCACGTGTACAAAATAAGAACTCGAAAAAGATGATGAAATTTTTGCAAAAAAATCCATATGACGCATTGTTATGAGTTGCGTACTCATACCGCATTGCTTTCGAGAATGTTGAAAATTTGAACAAAAATAAGGTTGCTCCAAAATCGGTCGGGTTTTGACTCAAATGTGTGGGTTTATTCACGTGTACAAAATAAGAACCCGATTAAAGATGATAAAATTTTTGCAAAACAATTCATATGACCCATTGTTATGAGTAGCGTACTCATACCACATTGCTTTTGACAATCTTGAAAATTTTAACAAAAATAAAGTTGCTACAAAATCGGTCGGGTTTAGACTCAAATGTGTGGAAATACATATAAACTAACGTGTACAAAATAAGAACTCGATTAAAGATGATAAAATTTTTGCAAAAAAATTCATATGACGCATTGTTATGAGTAGCGTATTCATATCACATTGCTTTCGACAATCTGGAAAATTTGAAAAAAATTAATTTGGTCCAAAATCGGTCGAGTTTAGACTCAAATGTGTGGAAATACATATATATTAACGTGTACAAAATAAGAACTCTAATAAAGATGATGAAAATTTTGCACAAAAATTCCATATGACGCATTGTTATGAGTAGCGTATTCATACCACATTGCTTTCGACAATCTTGAAAATTTTAACACAAATTAAGTTGCCCCCAAATCGGCGGAATAAGACTCAAATGTGTGAAAATACATATATATTCACGTGAACAAAATAAGAACTCGAAAGAAGATGATGAAATTTTTGCGAAAAAATCCATATGACGCACTGTTATGAGTTGCGTACTCATACCACATTGCTTTCGAGAATGTTGAAAATTTGAACAAAAATAAGGTTGCTCCAAAATCGGTCGGGTTTATCCTCAAACGTGTGGAAATACATATATATTAACGTGTACAAAAAAGAACTCGAATAAAGATGATGAAATTTTTGCACAAAAATTCCATATGACGCACTGTTATGAGTAGCGTACTCATACCACATTGCTCTCGACAATCTTGAAAATTTGAACAAAATTAAGTTGCTCCAAAAGCAGTCGGGTTTAGACTCAAATGTGTGGAAATACATATATATTAACGTGTACAAAATAAGAACTCGAATAAAGATGATGAAATTTTTGCACAAAAATTCCATATGACGCATTGTTATGAGTTGCGTATTCATACCACATTGCTTTCGACAATCTTGAAAATTTTAACACAAATTAACTTGCTCCTAAATCGGCGGGTTAAGACTCAAATGTGTGAAAATACATATAGATTCACGTGAACAATGTAAGAACTCGATTAAAGATGATGAAATTTTTGCAAAAAAATCCAAATGACGCATTGTTATGAGTAGCGTACTCATACCACATTGCTTTGGACAATCTTGAAAATTTGAACAAAATTTAAGTTGCTCCAAAATCGGTCGGGTTTAGACTCAAATGTGTAGAAATACATATATATTCACGTGAACAAAATAAGAACTCGATTGAAGATGATGAAATTTTTGCAAAAAAATCCATATGACGCACTGTTATGAGTTGCGTACTCATACCACATTGCTTTCGACAATCTTGAAAATTTTAACACAAATTAACTTGCTCCTAAATCGGCGGGTTAAGACTCAAATTTGTGAAAATACATATATATTCACGTGTACAAAATAAGAACTCGAAAAAGATGATGAAATTTTTGCAAAAAAATCCATATGACGCATTGTTATGAGTTGCGTACTCATACCGCATTGCTTTCGACAATCTTGAAAATTTTAACACAAATTAACTTGCTCCGAAATCGGCGGGTTAAGACTCAAATGTGTGAAAATACATATATATTCACGTTAACAAAGTAAGAACTCGATTAGAGATGATGAAATTTTTGCAAAAAAATCCATATGACGCATGGTTATGAGTAGCGTACTAATACCACATTGCTTTCGACAATCTTGAAAGTTTGAACAAAAATTAAATGGCTCCAAACTCGGCCGGGTTAAGATTCAAATGTGTGGAAATACATACATATTCACGTGAACAAAAAAAGAACTCGATCAAAGATTATGAAATTTTTGCAAAAAAATCCATATGACCCATTGTTATGAGTAGCGTACTCATACCACATTGCTTTTGACAATCTTAAAAATTTGAACAAAAATTGAGTTGCTCCAAAATCGGTCGGGTTTAGACTCAAATGTGTGTAAATACATATGTATATACTAACGTGTACAAAATAAGAACTCGAATAAAGACGATGAAATTTTTGCACAAAAATTCCATATGACGCACTGTTATGAGTAGCGTACTCATACCACATTGCTCTCGACAATCTTGAAAATTTGAACAAAATTAAGTTGCTCCAAAAGCAGTCGGGTTTAGACTCAAATGTGTGGAAATACATATATATTAACGTGTACAAAATAAGAACTCGAATAAAGATGATGAAATTTTTGCACAAAAATTCCATATGACGCATTGTTATGAGTTGCGTATTCATACCACATTGCTTTCGACAATCTTGAAAATTTTAACACAAATTAACTTGCTCCTAAATCGGCGGGTTAAGACTCAAATGTGTGAAAAGACATATATATTCACGTGAACAAAATAAGAACTCGAAAAAAGATGATGAAATTTTTGCAAAAAAATCCATATGACGCATGGTTATGGGTTGCGTACTCATACCACATTGCTTTCGACAATCTTGAAAATTTTAACACAAATTAACTTGCTCCCAAATCGGCGGGTTAAGACACAAATGTGTGAAAATACATATATATTCACGTGAACAAAGTAAGAACTCGATTATAGATGATGAAATTTTTGCAAAAAAATCCATATGACGCATTGTTATGAGTAGCGTACTCATACCACATAGCTTTGGACAATCTTGAAAATTTGAAAAAAAATAATTTGGTCCAAAATCGGTCGAGTTTAGACTCAAATGTGTGGAAATACATATATATTAACGTGTACAAAATAAGAACTCTAATAAAGATGATGAAAATTTTGCTCAAAAATTCCATATGACGCATTGTTATGAGTAGCGTATTCATACCACATTGCTTTCGACAATCTTGAAAATTTTAACACAAATTAAGTTGCCCCCAAATCGGCGGAATAAGACTCAAATGTGTGAAAATACATATATATTCACGTGAACAAAATAAGAACTCGAAAGAAGATGATGAAATTTTTGCGAAAAAATCCATATGACGCACTGTTATGAGTTGCGTACTCATACCACATTGCTTTCGAGAATATTGAAAATTTGAACAAAAATAAGGTTGCTCCAAAATCGGTCGGGTTTATCCTCAAACGTGTGGAAATACATATATATTAACGTGTACAAAAAAGAACTCGAATAAAGGTGATGAAATTTTTGCACAAAAATTCCATATGACGCACTGTTATGAGTAGCGTACTCATACCACATTGCTCTCGACAATCTTGAAAATTTGAACAAAATTAAGTTGCTCCAAAAGCAGTCGGGTTTAGACTCAAATGTGTGGAAATACATATATATTAACGTGTACAAAATAAGAACTCGAATAAAGATGATGAAATTTTTGCACAAAAATTCCATATGACGCATTGTTATGAGTTGCGTATTCATACCACATTGCTTTCGACAATCTTGAAAATTTTAACACAAATTAACATGCTCCTAAATCGGCGGGTTAAGACTCAAATGTGTGAAAATACATATAGATTCACGTGAACAATGTAAGAACTCGATTAAAGATGATGAAATTTTTGCAAAAAAATCCAAATGACGCATTGTTATGAGTAGCGTACTCATACCACATTGCTTTGGACAATCTTGAAAACTTGAACAAAATTTAAGTTGCTCCAAAATCGGTCGGGTTTAGACTCAAATGTGTAGAAATACATATATATTCACGTGAACAAAATAAGAACTCGATTGAAGATGATGAAATTTTTGCAAAAAAATCCATATGACGCACTGTTATGAGTTGCGTACTCATACCACATTGCTTTCGACAATCTTGAAAATTTTAACACAAA
This sequence comes from Philophylla caesio, assembly GCA_963971545.1. NCBI lineage: Eukaryota > Metazoa > Arthropoda > Insecta > Diptera > Tephritidae > Philophylla > Philophylla caesio. Next base: position 22,800,214 of record OZ020609.1, on the reverse strand, counting down.
TTAACTTGCTCCTAAATCGGCGGGTTAAGACTCAAATTTGTGAAAATACATATATATTCACGTGTACAAAATAAGAACTCGAAAAAGATGATGAAATTTTTGCAAAAAAATCCATATGACGCATTGTTATGAGTTGCGTACTCATACCGCATTGCTTTCGACAATCTTGAAAATTTTAACACAAATTAACTTGCTCCGAAATCGGCGGGTTAAGACTCAAATGTGTGAAAATACATATATATTCACGTTAACAAAGTAAGAACTCGATTAAAGATGATGAAATTTTTGCAAAAAAATCCATATGACGCACTGTTATGAGTTGCGTACTCATACCACATTGCTTTCGACAATCTTGAAAATTTTAACACAAATTAACTTGCTCCTAAATCGGCGGGTTAAGACTCAAATTTGTGAAAATACATATATATTCACGTGTACAAAATAAGAACTCGAAAAAGATGATGAAATTTTTGCAAAAAAATTCATATGACGCATTGTTATGAGTTGCGTACTCATACCGCATTGCTTTCGAGAATGTTGAAAATTTGAACAAAAATAAGGTTGCTCCAAAATCGGTCGGGTTTTGACTCAAATGTGTGGGTTTATTCACGTGTACAAAATAAGAACCCGATTAAAGATGATAAAATTTTTGCAAAACAATTCATATGACCCATTGTTATGAGTAGCGTACTCATACCACATTGCTTTTGACAATCTTGAAAATTTTAACAAAAATAAAGTTGCTACAAAATCGGTCGGGTTTAGACTCAAATGTGTGGAAATACATATAAACTAACGTGTACAAAATAAGAACTCGATTAAAGATGATAAAATTTTTGCAAAAAAATTCATATGACGCATTGTTATGAGTAGCGTATTCATATCACATTGCTTTCGACAATCTGGAAAATTTGAAAAAAATTAATTTGGTCCAAAATCGGTCGAGTTTAGACTCAAATGTGTGGAAATACATATATATTAACGTGTACAAAATAAGAACTCTAATAAAGATGATGAAAATTTTGCACAAAAATTCCATATGACGCATTGTTATGAGTAGCGTATTCATACCACATTGCTTTCGACAATCTTGAAAATTTTAACACAAATTAACTTGGTCCTAAATCGGCGGGTTAAGACTCAAATGTGTGAAAATACATATAGATTCACGTGAACAATGTAAGAACTCGATTAAAGATGATGAAATTTTTGCAAAAAAATCCAAATGACGCATTGTTATGAGTAGCGTACTCATACCACATTGCTTTGGACAATCTTGAAAATTTGAACAAAATTTAAGTTGCTCCAAAATCGGTCGGGTTTAGACTCAAATGTGTAGAAATACATATATATTCACGTGAACAAAATAAGAACTCGATTGAAGATGATGAAATTTTTGCAAAAAAATCCATATGACGCACTGTTATGAGTTGCGTACTCATACCACATTGCTTTCCACAATCTTGAAAATTTTAACACAAATTAACTTGCTCCTAAATCGGCGGGTTAAGACTCAAATTTGTGAAAATACATATATATTCACGTGTACAAAATAAGAACTCGAAAAAGTTGATGAAATTTTTGCAAAAAAATCCATATGACGCATTGTTATGAGTTGCGTACTCATACCGCATTGCTTTCGACAATCTTGAAAATTTTAACACAAATTAACTTGCTCCGAAATCGGCGGGTTAAGACTCAAATGTGTGAAAATACATATATATTCACGTTAACAAAGTAAGAACTCGATTAAAGATGATGAAATTTTTGCAAAAAAATCCATATGACGCACTGTTATGAGTTGCGTACTCATACCACATTGCTTTCGACAATCTTGAAAATTTTAACACAAATTAACTTGCTCCTAAATCGGCGGGTTAAGACTCAAATTTGTGAAAATACATATATATTCACGTGTACAAAATAAGAACTCGAAAAAGATGATGAAATTTTTGCAAAAAAATCCATATGACGCATTGTTATGAGTTGCGTACTCATACCGCATTGCTTTCGAGAATGTTGAAAATTTGAACAAAAATAAGGTTGCTCAAAAACCGGTCGGGTTTTGACTCAAATGTGTGGGTTTATTCACGTGTACAAAATAAGAACCCGATTAAAGATGATAAAATTTTTGCAAAACAATTCATATGACCCATTGTTATGAGTAGCGTACTCATACCACATTGCTTTTGACAATCTTGAAAATTTTAAATAAATAAAGTTGCTACAAAATAGGTCGGGTTTAGACTCAAATGTGTGGAAATACATATATACTAACGTGTACAAAATAAGAACTCGATTAAAGATGATAAAATTTTTGCAAAAAAATTCATATGACGCATTGTTATGAGTAGCGTATTCATATCACATTGCTTTCGACAATCTGGAAAATTTGAAAAAAATTAATTTGGTCCAAAATCGGTCGAGTTTAGACTCAAATGTGTGGAAATACATATATATTAACATGTACAAAATAAGAACTCTAATAAAGATGATGAAAATTTTGCACAAAAATTCCATATGACGCATTGTTATGAGTAGCGTATTCATACCACATTGCTTTCGACAATCTTGAAAATTTTAACACAAATTAAGTTGCCCCCAAATCGGCGGAATAAGACTCAAATGTGTGAAAATACATATATATTCACGTGAACAAAATAAGAACTCGAAAGAAGATGATGAAATTTTTGCGAAAAAATCCATATGACGCACTGTTATGAGTTGCGTACTCATCCCACATTGCTTTCGAGAATGTTGAAAATTTGAACAAAAATAAGGTTGCTCCAAAATCGGTCGGGTTTAGCCTCAAACGTGTGGAAATACATATATATTAACGTGTACAAAATAAGAACTCGAATAAAGATGATGAAATTTTTGCACAAAAATTCCATATGACGCACTGTTATGAGTAGCGTACTCATACGACATTGCTCTCGACAATCTTGAAAATTTGAACAAAATTAAGTTGCTCCAAAAGCAGTCGGGTTTAGACTCAAATGTGTGGAAATACATATATATTAACGTGTACAAAATAAGAACTCGAATAAAGATGATGAAATGTTTGCACAAAAATTCCATATGACGCATTGTTATGAGTTGCGTATTCATACCACATTGCTTTCGACAATCTTGAAAATTTTAACACAAATTAACTTGCTCCTAAATCGGCGGGTTAAGACTCAAATGTGTGAAAAGACATATATATTCACGTGAACAAAATAAGAACTCGAAAAAAGATGATGAAATTTTTGCAAAAAAATCCATATGACGCATGGTTATGGGTTGCGTACTCATACCACATTGCTTTCGACAACCTTGAAAATTTTAACACAAATTAACTTGCTCCCAAGTCGGCGGGTTAAGACTCAAATGTGTGAAAATACATATATATTCACGTGAACAAAGTAAGAACTCGATTAAAGATGATGAAATTTTTGCAAAAAAATCCATATGACGCATTGTTATGAGTAGCGTAATCATACCACATTGCTTTGGACAATCTTGAAAATTTGAAGAAAATTTAAGTTGCTCCAAAATCGGTCGGGTATAGACTCAAATGTGTAGAAATACATATATATTCACGTGAACAAAATAAGAACTCGATTGAAGATGATGAAATTTTTGCAAAAAAATACATATGACGCATTGTTATGCGTAGCGAACTCATACCATATTGCCTTCGACAATCTTGAAAATTGGAACAAAAATTAAGTTGTTTCAAAATCGGTCGGATTTAGACTCAAATGTGTGGAAATACGTATATACTAACGTGTTCAAAATAAGAACCCGATCAAAGATGATGAAATTTTTGCAAAAAAATCCATATGACCCATTGTTATGAGTAGCATACTCATACCACATTGCTTTTGACAATCTTGAAAATTTGAACAAAAATTAAGTTGCTCCAAAATCGGTCGGGTTAAGACTCAAATGTGTGGAAATACATATATATTCACGTGTACAAAATAAGAACTCGATTAAAGATGATGAAATTTTTGCAAAAAAATCCATATGACCCATTGTTATGAGTAGCGTACTCATACCACATTGCTTTTGACAATCTTGAAAATTTGAACAAAAATTAAGTTGCTTCAAAATCGGTCGGGTTTAGACTCAAATGTGTGTAAATACATATATACTAACGTGTACAAAATAAGAACTCGATTAAAGATGATGAAATTTTTGCAAAAAAATCCATATGACCCATTGTTATGAGTAGCATACTCATACCACATTGCTTTTGACAATCTTGAAAATTTGAACAAAAATTAAGTTGCTTCAAAATCGGTCGGGTTTAGACTCAAATGTGTGGAAATACATATATATTCACGTGTACAAAATAAGAACTCGATCAAAGATTATGAAATTTTTGCAAAAAAATCCATATGACCCATTGTTATGAGTAGCGTACTCATACCACATTGCTTTTGACAATCTTAAAAATTTGAACAAAAATTGAGTTGCTCCAAAATCGGTCGGGTTTAGACTCAAATGTGTGTAAATACATATGTATATACTAACGTGTACAAAATAAGAACTCGAATAAAGATGATGAAATTTTTGCACAAAAATTCCATATGACGCACTGTTATGAGTAGCGTACTCATACCACATTGCTCTCGACAATCTCCAAAAGCAGTCGGGTTTAGACTCAAATGTGTGGAAATACATATATATTAACGTGTACAAAATAAGTACTCGAATAAAGATGATGAAATTTTTGCACAAAAATTCCATATGACGCATTGTTATGAGTTGCGTATTCATACCACATTGCTTTCGACAATCTTGAAAATTTTAACACAAATTAACTTGCTCCTAAATCGGCGGGTTAAGACTCAAATGTGTGAAAAGACATATATATTCACGTGAACAAAATAAGAACTCGAAAAAAGATGATGAAATTTTTGCAAAAAAATCCATATGACGCATGGTTATGGGTTGCGTACTCATACCACATTGCTTTCGACAATCTTGAAAATTTGAACAAAATTTAAGTTGCTCCAAAATCGGTCGGGTATAGACTCAAATGTGTAGAAATACATATATATTCACGTGAACAAAATAAGAACTCGATTGAAGATGATGAAAGTTTTGCAAAAAAATACATATGACGCATTGTTATGCGTAGCGAACTCATACCACATTGCCTTCGACAATCTTGAAAATTGGAACAAAAATTAAGTTGTTTCAAAATCGGTCGGATTTAGACTCAAATGTGTGGAAATACGTATATACTAACGTGTTCAAAATAAGAACCCGATTAAAGATGATGAAATTTTTGCAAAAAAATCCATATGACCCATTGTTATGAGTAGCATACTCATACCACATTGCTTTTGACAATCTTGAAAATTTGAACAAAAATTAAGTTGCTCCAAAATCGGTCGGGTTTAGACTCAAATGTGTGGAAATACATATATATTCACGTGTACAAAATAAGAACTCGATTAAAGATGATGAAATTTTTGCAAAAAAATCCATATGACCCATTGTTATGAGTAGCGTACTCATACCACATTGCTTTTGACAATCTTGAAAATTGGAACAAAAATTAAGTTGCTTCAAAATCGGTCGGGTTTAGACTCAAATGTGTGTAAATACATATATACTAACGTGTACAAAATAAGAACTCGATTAAAGATGATGAAATTTTTGCAAAAAAATCCATATGACCCATTGTTATGAGTTGCGTACTCATACCACATTGGTTTCAAGAATGTTGAAAATTTGAACAGAAATAAGGTTGCTCCAAAATCGGTCGGGTTTTGACTCAAATGTGTGGGTTTATTCACGTGTACAAAATAAGAACCCGATTAAAGATGATGAAGTTTTTGCAAAAAAATCCATATGACCCATTGTAATGAGTAGCGTACTCATACCACATTGCTTTTGACAATCTTGAAAATTTTAACAAAAATAAAGTTGCTACAAAATCGGTCGGGTTTAGACTCAAATGTGTGGAAATACATATATACTAACGTGTACAAAATAAGAACTCGATTAAAGATGATAAAATTTTTGCAAAAAAATTCATATGACGCATTGTTATGAGTAGCGTATTCATATCACATTGCTTTCGACAATCTGGAAAATTTGAAAAAAATTAATTTGGTCCAAAATCGGTCGAGTTTAGACTCAAATGTGTGGAAATACATATATATTAACGTGTACAAAATAAGAACTCTAATAAAGATGATGAAAATTTTGCACAAAAATTCCATATGACGCATTGTTATGAGTAGCGTATTCATACCACATTGCTTTCGCCAATCTTGAAAATTTTAACACAAATTAAGTTGCCCCCAAATCGGCGGAATAAGACTCAAATGTGTGAAAATACATATATATTCACGTGAACAAAATAAGAACTCGAAAGAAGATGATGCAATTTTTGCGAAAAAATCCATATGACGCACTGTTATGAGTTGCGTACTCATACCACATTGCTTTCGAGAATGTTGAAAATTTGAACAAAAATAAGGTTGCTCCAAAATCGGTCGGGTTTAGCCTGAAACGTGTGGAAATACATATATATTAACGTGTACAAAATAAGAACTCGAATAAAGATGATGAAATTTTTGCACAAAAATTCCATATGACGCATTGTTATGAGTTGCGTATTCATACCACATTGCTTTCGACAATCTTGAAAATTTTAGCACAAATTAACTTGCTCCTAAATCGGCGGGTTAAGACTCAAATGCGTGAAAAGACATATATATTCACGTGAACAAAATAAGAACTCGAAAAAAGATGATGAAATTTTTGCAAAAAAATCCATATGACGCATGGTTATGGGTTGCGTACTCATACCACATTGCTTTCGACAACCTTGAAAATTTTAACACAAATTAACTTGCTCCCAAATCGGCGGGTTAAGACTCAAATGTGTGAAAATACATATATATTCACGTGAACAAAGTAAGAACTCGATTAAAGATGATGAAATTTTTGCAAAAAAATCCATATGACGCATTGTTATGAGTAGCGTACTCATACCACATTGCTTTGGACAATCTTGAAAATTTGAAGAAAATTTAAGTTGCTCCAAAATCGGTCGGGTATAGACTCAAATGTGTAGAAATACATATATATTCACGTGAACAAAATAAGAACTCGATTGAAGATGATGAAATTTTTGCAAAAAAATACATATGACGCATTGTTATGCGTAGCGAACTCATACCATATTGCCTTCGACAATCTTGAAAATTGGAACAAAAATTAAGTTGTTTCAAAATCGGTCGGATTTAGACTCAAATGTGTGGAAATACGTATATACTAACGTGTTCACAATAAGAACCCGATCAAAGATGATGAAATTTTTGCAAAAAAATCCATATGACCCATTGTTATGAGTAGCATACTCATACCACATTGCTTTTGACAATCTTGAAAATTTGAACAAAAATTAAGTTGCTCCAAAATCGGTCGGGTTAAGACTCAAATGTGTGGAAATACATATATATTCACGTGTACAAAATAAGAACTCGATTAAAGATGATGAAATTTTTGCAAAAAAATCCATATGACCCATTGTTATGAGTAGCGTACTCATACCACATTGCTTTTGACAATCTTGAAAATTTGAACAAAAATTAAGTTGCTTCAAAATCGGTCGGGTTTAGACTCAAATGTGTGTAAATACATATATACTAACGTGTACAAAATAAGAACTCGATTAAAGATGATGAAATTTTTGCAAAAAAATCCATATGACCCATTGTTATGAGTAGCATACTCATACCACATTGCTTTTGACAATCTTGAAAATTTGAACAAAAATTAAGTTGCTTCAAAATCGGTCGGGTTTAGACTCAAATGTGTGGAAATACATATATATTCACGTGTACAAAATAAGAACTCGAAAAAAGATTATTAAATTTTTGCAAAAAAATCCATATGACGCATGGTTATGAGTAGCGTACTAATACCACATTGCTTTCGACAATCTTGAAAGTTTGAACAAAAATTAAATGGCTCCAAACTCGGCCGGGTTAAGATTCAAATGTGTGGAAATACATACAAATTCACGTGAACAAAATAAGAACTCGATCAAAGATTATGAAATTTTTGCAAAAAAATCCATATGACCCATTGTTATGAGTAGCGTACTCATACCACATTGCTTTTGACAATCTTAAAAATTTGAACGAAAATTGAGTTGCTCCAAAATCGGTCGGGTTTAGACTCAAATGTGTGTAAATACATATGTATATACTAACGTGTACAAAATAAGAACTCGAATAAAGATGATGAAATTTTTGCACAAAAATTCCATATGACGCACTGTTATGAGTAGCGTACTCATACCACATTGCTCTCGACAATCTCCAAAAGCAGTCGGGTTTAGACTCAAATGTGTGGAAATACATATATATTAACGTGTACAAAATAAGAACTCGAATAAAGATGATGAAATTTTTGCACAAAAATTCCATATGACGCATTGTTATGAGTTGCGTATTCATACCACATTGCTTTCGACAATCTTGAAAATTTTAACACAAATTAACTTGCTCCTAAATCGGCGGGTTAAGACTCAAATGTGTGAAAAGACATATATATTCACGTGAACAAAATAAGAACTCGAAAAAAGATGATGAAATTTTTGCAAAAAAATCCATATGACGCATGGTTATGGGTTGCGTACTCATACCACATTGCTTTCGACAATCTTGAAAATTTGAACAAAATTTAAGTTGCTCCAAAATCGGTCGGGTATAGACTCAAATGTGTAGAAATACATATATATTCACGTGAACAAAATAAGAACTCGATTGAAGATGATGAAAGTTTTGCAAAAAAATACATATGACGCATTGTTATGCGTAGCGAACTCATACCACATTGCCTTCGACAATCTTGAAAATTGGAACAAAAATTAAGTTGTTTCAAAATCGGTCGGATTTAGACTCAAATGTGTGGAAATACGTATATACTAACGTGTTCAAAATAAGAACCCGATTAAAGATGATGAAATTTTTGCAAAAAAATCCATATGACCCATTGTTATGAGTAGCATACTCATACCACATTGCTTTTGACAATCTTGAAAATTTGAACAAAAATTAAGTTGCTTCAAAATCGGTCGGGTTTAGACTCAAATGTGTGGAAATACATATATACTAACGTGTACAAAATAAGAACTCGATTAAAGATGATGAAGTTTTTGCAAAAAAATCCATATGACCCATTGTTATGAGTAGCGTACTCATACCACATTGCTTTTGACAATCTTGAAAATTTTAACAAAAATAAAGTTGCTACAAAATCGGTCGGGTGTAGACTCAAATGTGTGTAAATACATGTATACTAACGTGTACAAAATAAGAACTCGATTAAAGATGATGAAATTTTTGCAAAAAAATCCATATGACGCATTGTTATGAGTTGCGTACTCATACCACATTGGTTTCAAGAATGTTGAAAATTTGAACAAAAATAAGGTTGCTCCAAAATCGGTCAGGTTTTGACTCAAATGTGTGGGTTTATTCACGTGTACAAAATAAGAACCCGATTAAAGATGATGAAGTTTTTGCAAAAAAATCCATATGACCCATTGTTATGAGTAGCGTACTCATACCACATTGCTTTTGACAATCTTGAAAATTTTAACAAAAATAAAGTTGCTACAAAATCGGTCGGGTTTAGACTCAAATGTGTGGAAATACATATATACTAACGTGTACAAAATAAGAACTCGATTAAAGATGATAAAATTTTTGCAAAAAAATTCATATGACGCATTGTTATGAGTAGCGTATTCATATCACATTGCTTTCGACAATCTGGAAAATTTGAAAAAAATTAATTTGGTCCAAAATCGGTCGAGTTTAGACTCAAATGTGTGGAAATACATATATATTAACGTGTACAAAATAAGAACTCTAATAAAGATGATGAAAATTTTGCACAAAAATTCCATATGACGCATTGTTATGAGTAGCGTATTCATACCACATTGCTTTCGACAATCTTGAAAATTTTAACACAAATTAAGTTGCCCCCAAATCGGCGGAATAAGACTCAAATGTGTGAAAATACATATATATTCACGTGAACAAAATAAGAACTCGAAAGAAGATGATGCAATTTTTGCGAAAAAATCCATATGACGCACTGTTATGAGTTGCGTACTCATACCACATTGCTTTCGAGAATGTTGAAAATTTCAACAAAAATAAGGTTGCTCCAAAATCGGTCGGGTTTAGCCTGAAACGTGTGGAAATACATATATATTAACGTATACAAAATAAGAACTCGAATAAAGATGATGAAATTTTTGCACAAAAATTCCATATGACGCACTGTTATGAGTAGCGTATTCATACCACATTGCTTTCGACAATCTTGAAAATTTGAACAAAATTAAGTTGCTCCAAAAGCAGTCGGGTTTAGACTCAAATGTGTGGAAATACATATATATTAACGTGTACAAAATAAGAACTCGAATAAAGATGATGAAATTTTTGCACAAAAATTCCATATGACGCATTGTTATGAGTTGCGTATTCATACCACATTGCTTTCGACAATCTTGAAAATTTTAACACAAATTAACTTGCTCCTAAATCGGCGGGTTAAGACTCAAATGTGTGAAAAGACATATATATTCACGTGAACAAAATAAGAACTCGAAAAAAGATGATGAAATTTTTGCAAAAAAATCCATATGACGCATGGTTATGGGTTGCGTACTCATACCACATTGCTTTCGACAACCTTGAAAATTTTAACACAAATTAACTTGCTCCCAAATCGGCGGGTTAAGACTCAAATGTGTGAAAATACATATATATTCACGTGAACAAAGTAAGAACTCGATTAAAGATGATGAAATTTTTGCAAAAAAATCCATATGACGCATTGTTATGAGTAGCGTACTCATACCACATTGCTTTGGACAATCTTGAAAATTTGAAGAAAATTTAAGTTGCTCCAAAATCGGTCGGGTATAGACTCAAATGTGTAGAAATACATATATATTCACGTGAACAAAATAAGAACTCGATTGAAGATGATGAAATTTTTGCAAAAAAATACATATGACGCATTGTTATGCGTAGCGAACTCATACCATATTGCCTTCGACAATCTTGAAAATTGGAACAAAAATTAAGTTGTTTCAAAATCGGTCGGATTTAGACTCAAATGTGTGGAAATACGTATATACTAACGTGTTCAAAATAAGAACCCGATCAAAGATGATGAAATTTTTGCAAAAAAATCCATATGACCCATTGTTATGAGTAGCATACTCATACCACATTGCTTTTGACAATCTTGAAAATTTGAACAAAAATTAAGTTGCTCCAAAATCGGTCGGGTTAAGACTCAAATGTGTGGAAATACATATATATTCACGTGTACAAAATAAGAACTCGATTAAAGATGATGAAATTTTTGCAAAAAAATCCATATGACCCATTGTTATGAGTAGCGTACTCATACCACATTGCTTTTGACAATCTTGAAAATTTGAACAAAAATTAAGTTGCTTCAAAATCTGTCGGGTTTAGACTCAAATGTGTGTAAATACATATATACTAACGTGTACAAAATAAGAACTCGATTAAAGATGATGAAATTTTTGCAAAAAAATCCATATGACCCATTGTTATGAGTAGCATACTCATACCACATTGCTTTTGACAATCTTGAAAATTTGAACAAAAATTAAGTTGCTTCAAAATCGGTCGGGTTTAGACTCAAATGTGTGGAAATACATATATATTCACGTGTACAAAATAAGAACTCGAAAAAAGATTATTAAATTTTTGCAAAAAAATCCATATGACGCATGGTTATGAGTAGCGTACTAATACCACATTGCTTTCGACAATCTTGAAAGTTTGAACAAAAATTAAATGGCTCCAAACTCGGCCGGGTTAAGATTCAAATGTGTGGAAATACATACATATTCACGTGAACAAAATAAGAACTCGATCAAAGATTATGAAATTTTTGCAAAAAAATCCATATGACCCATTGTTATGAGTAGCGTACTCATACCACATTGCTTTTGACAATCTTAGAAATTTGCACAAAAATTGAGTTGCTCCAAAATCGGTCGGGTTTAGACTCAAATGTGTGTAAATACATATGTATATACTAACGTGTACAAAATAAGAACTCGAATAAAGATGATGAAATTTTTGCACAAAAATTCCATATGACGCACTGTTATGAGTAGCGTACTCATACCACATTGCTCTCGACAATCTCCAAAAGCAGTCGGGTTTAGACTCAAATGTGTGGAAATACATATATATTAACGTGTACAAAATAAGAACTCGAATAAAGATGATGAAATTTTTGCACAAAAATTCCATATGACGCATTGTTATGAGTTGCGTATTCATACCACATTGCTTTCGACAATCTTGAAAATTTTAACACAAATTAACTTGCTCCTAAATCGGCGGGTTAAGACTCAAATGTGTGAAAAGACATATATATTCACGTGAACAAAATAAGAACTCGAAAAAAGATGATGAAATTTTTGCAAAAAAATCCATATGACGCATGGTTATGGGTTGCGTACTCATACCACATTGCTTTCGACAATCTTGAAAATTTGAACAAAATTTAAGTTGCTCCAAAATCGGTCGGGTATAGACTCAAATGTGTAGAAATACATATATATTCACGTGAACAAAATAAGAACTCGATTGAAGATGATGAAAGTTTTGCAAAAAAATACATATGACGCATTGTTATGCGTAGCGAACTCATACCACATTGCCTTCGACAATCTTGAAAATTGGAACAAAAATTAAGTTGTTTCAAAATCGGTCGGATTTAGACTCAAATGTGTGGAAATACGTATATACTAACGTGTTCAAAATAAGAACCCGATTAAAGATGATGAAATTTTTGCAAAAAAATCCATATGACCCATTGTTATGAGTAGCATACTCATACCACATTGCTTTTGACAATCTTGAAAATTTGAACAAAAATTAAGTTGCTCCAAAATCGGTCGGGTTTAGACTCAAATGTGTGGAAATACATATATATTCACGTGTACAAAATAAGAACTCGATTAAAGATGATGAAATTTTTGCAAAAAAATCCATATGACCCATTGTTATGAGTAGCGTACTCATACCACATTGCTTTTGACAATCTTGAAAATTGGAACAAAAATTAAGTTGCTTCAAAATCGGTCGGGTTTAGACTCAAATGTGTGTAAATACATATATACTAACGTGTACAAAATAAGAACTCGATTAAAGATGATGAAATTTTTGCAAAAAAATCCATATGACCCATTGTTATGAGTAGCATACTCATACCACATTGCTTTTGACAATCTTGAAAATTTGAACAAAAATTAAGTTGCTTCAAAATCGGTCGGGTTTAGACTCAAATGTGTGGAAATACATATATACTAACGTGTACAAAATAAGAACTCGATTAAAGATGATGAAGTTTTTGCAAAAAAATCCATATGACCCATTGTTATGAGTAGCGTACTCATACCACATTGCTTTTGACAATCTTGAAAATTTTAACAAAAATAAAGTTGCTACAAAATCGGTCGGGTGTAGACTCAAATGTGTGTAAATACATGTATACTAACGTGTACAAAATAAGAACTCGATTAAAGATGATGAAATTTTTGCAAAAAAATCCATATGACGCATTGTTATGAGTTGCGTACTCATACCACATTGGTTTCAAGAATGTTGAAAATTTGAACAAAAATAAGGTTGCTCCAAAATCGGTCGGGTTTTGACTCAAATGTGTGGGTTTATTCACGTGTACAAAATAAGAACCCGATTAAAGATGATGAAGTTTTTGCAAAAAAATCCATATGACCCATTGTTATGAGTAGCGTACTCATACCACATTGCTTTTGACAATCTTGAAAATTTTAACAAAAATAAAGTTGCTACAAAATCGGTCGGGTTTAGACTCAAATGTGTGGAAATACATATATACTAACGTGTACAAAATAAGAACTCGATTAAAGATGATAAAATTTTTGCAAAAAAATTCATATGACGCATTGTTATGAGTAGCGTATTCAAATCACATTGCTTTCGACAATCTGGAAAATTTGAAAAAAATTAATTTGGTCCAAAATCGGTCGAGTTTAGACTCAAATGTGTGGAAATACATATATATTAACGTGTACAAAATAAGAACTCTAATAAAGATGATGAAAATTTTGCACAAAAATTCCATATGACGCATTGTTATGAGTAGCGTATTCATACCACATTGCTTTCGCCAATCTTGAAAATTTTAACACAAATTAAGTTGCCCCCAAATCGGCGGAATAAGACTCAAATGTGTGAAAATACATATATATTCACGTGAACAAAATAAGAACTCGAAAGAAGATGATGCAATTTTTGCGAAAAAATCCATATGACGCACTGTTATGAGTTGCGTACTCATACCACATTGCTTTCGAGAATGTTGAAAATTTGAACAAAAATAAGGTTGCTCCAAAATCGGTCGGGTTTAGCCTGAAACGTGTGGAAATACATATATATTAACGTATACAAAATAAGAACTCGAATAAAGATGATGAAATTTTTGCACAAAAATTCCATATGACGCACTGTTATGAGTAGCGTATTCATACCACATTGCTTTCGACAATCTTGAAAATTTGAACAAAATTAAGTTGCTCCAAAAGCAGTCGGGTTTAGACTCAAATGTGTGGAAATACATATATATTAACGTGTACAAAATAAGAACTCGAATAAAGATGATGAAATTTTTGCACAAAAATTCCATATGACGCATTGTTATGAGTTGCGTATTCATACCACATTGCTTTCGACAATCTTGAAAATTTTAACACAAATTAACTTGCTCCTAAATCGGCGGGTTAAGACCCAAATGTGTGAAAAGACATATATATTCACGTGAACAAAATAAGAGCTCGAAAAAAGATGATGAAATTTTTGCAAAAAAATCCATATGACGCATGGTTATGGGTTGCGTACTCATACCACATTGCTTTCGACAATCTTGAAAATTTTAACACAAATTAACTTGCTCCCAAATCGGCGGGTTAAGACTCAAATGTGTGAAAATACATATATATTCACGTGAACAAAGTAAGAACTCGATTAAAGATGATGAAATTTTTGCAAAAAAATCCATATGACGCACTGTTATGAGTAGCGTACTCATACCACATTGCTTTGGACAATCTTGAAAATTTGAACAAAATTTAAGTTGCTCGAAAATCGGTCGGGTATAGACTCAAATGTGTAGAAATACATATATATTCACGTGAACAAAATAAGAACTCGATTGAAGATGATGAAATTTTTGCAAAAAAATACATATGACGCATTGTTATGCGTAGCGAACTCATACCACATTGCCTTCGACAATCTTGAAAATTGGAACAAAAATTAAGTTGTTTCAAAATCGGTCGGATTTAGACTCAAATGTGTGGAAATACGTATATACTAACGTGTTCAAAATAAGAACCCGATTAAAGATGATGAAATTTTTGCAAAAAAATCCATATGACCCATTGTTATGAGTAGCATACTCATACCACATTGCTTTTGACAATCTTGAAAATTTGAACAAAAATTAAGTTGCTTCAAAATCGGTCGGGTTTAGACTCAAATGTGTGTAAATACATATATACTAACGTGTACAAAATAAGAACTCGATTAAAGATGATGAAATTTTTGCAAAAAAATCCATATGACCCATTGTTATGAGTAGCATACTCATACCACATTGCTTTTGACAATCTTGAAAATTTGAACAAAAATTAAGTTGCTTCAAAATCGGTCGGGTTAAGACTCAAATGTGTGAAAATACATATATATTCACGTGAACAAAGTAAGAACTCGATTAAAGATGATGAAATTTTTGCAAAAAAATCCATATGACGCATTGTTATGAGTTGCGTACTCATACCACATTGGTTTCGAGAATGTTGAAAATTTGAACCAAAATAAGGTTGCCCCAAAATCGGTCGGGTTTAGCCTCAAACGTGTGGAAATACATATATATTAACGTGTACAAAATAAGAACTCGAATAAAGATGATGAAATTTTTGCACAAAAATTCCATATGACGCATTGTTATGAGTTGCGTATTCATACCACATTGCTTTCGACAATCTTGAAAATTTTAACACAAATTAACTTGCTCCTAAATCGGCGGGTTAAGACTCAAATGTGTGAAAAGACATATATATTCACGTGAACAAAATAAGAACTCGAAAAAAGATGATGAAATTTTTGCAAAAAAATCCATAGGACGCATGGTTATGGGTTGCGTACTCATACCACATTGCTTTCGACAATCTTGAAAATTTTAACACAAATTAACTTGCTCCCAAGTCGGCGGGTTAAGACTCAAATGTGTGAAAATACATATATATTCACGTGAACAAAGAAGAACTCGATTAAAGATGATGAAATTTTTGCAAAAAATTCCATATGACGCATTGTTATGAGTAGCGTACTCATACCACATTGCTTTGGACAATCTTGAAAATTTGAACAAAATTTAAGTTGCTCCAAAATCGGTCGGGTATAGACTCAAATGTGTAGAAATACATATATATTCACGTGAACAAAATAAGAACTCGATTGAAGATGATGAAATTTTTGCAAAAAAATACATATGACGCATTGTTATGCGTAGCGAACTCATACCACATTGCCTTCGACAATCTTGAAAATTGGAACAAAAATTAAATTGTTTCAAAATCGGTCGGATTTAGACTCAAATGTGTGGAAATACGTATATACTAACGTGTTCAAAATAAGAACCCGATTAAAGATGATGAAATTTTTGCAAAAAAATCCATATGACCCATTGTTATGAGTAGCATACTCATACCACATTGCTTTTGATAATCTTGAAAATTTTAACAAAAATTAAGTTGCTCCAAAATCGGTCGGGTTTAGACTCAAATGTGTGGAAATACATATATATTCACGTGTACAAAATAAGAACTCGATTAAAGATGATGAAATTTTTGGAAAAAAATCCATATGACCCATTGTTATGAGTAGCGTACTCATACCACATTGCTTTTGACAATCTTGAAAATTGGAACAAAAATTAAGTTGCTTCAAAATCGGTCGGGTTTAGACTCAAATGTGTGTAAATACATATATACTAACGTGTACAAAATAAGAACTCGATTAAAGATGATGAAATTTTTGCAAAAAAATCCATATGACCCATTGTTATGAGTAGCATACTCATACCACATTGCTTTTGACAATCTTGAAAATTTTAACACAAATTAACTTGCTCCGAAATCGGTCGGGTTTAGACTCAAATGTGTGGAAATACATATATACTAACGTGTACAAAATAAGAACTCGATTAAAGATGATGAAGTTTTTGCAAAAAAATCCATATGACCCATTGTTATGAGTAGCGTACTCATACCACATTGCTTTTGACAATCTTGAAAATTTTAACAAAAATAAAGTTGCTACAAAATCGATCGGGTGTAGACTCAAATGTGTGTAAATACATGTATACTAACGTGTACAAAATAAGAACTCGATTAAAGATGATGAAATTTTTGCAAAAAAATCCATATGACGCATTGTTATGAGTTGCGTACTCATACCACATTGGTTTCAAGAATGTTGAAAATTTGAACAAAAATAAGGTTGCTCCAAAATCGGTCGGGTTTTGACTCAAATGTGTGGGTTTATTCACGTGTACAAAATAAGAACCCGATTAAAGATGATGAAGTTTTTGCAAAAAAATCCATATGACCCATTGTTATGAGTAGCGTACTCATACCACATTGCTTTTGACAATCTTGAAAATTTTAACAAAAATAAAGTTGCTACAAAATCGGTCGGGTTTAGACTCAAATGTGTGGAAATACATATATACTAACGTGTACAAAATAAGAACTCGATTAAAGATGATAAAATTTTTGCAAAAAAATCCATATGACCCATTGTTATGAGTAGCGTACTCATACCACATTGCTTTTGACAATCTTGAAAATTTTAACAAAAATAAGGTTGCTCCAAAATCGGTCGGGTTTTGACTCAAATGTGTGGGTTTATTCACGTGTACAAAATAAGAACTCGATTAAAGATGATGAAATTTTTGCAAAAAAATCCATATGACGCATTGTTATGAGTTGCGTACTCATACCACATTGGTTTCAAGAATGTTGAAAATTTGAACAAAAATAAGGTTGCTCCAAAATCGGTCGGGTTTTGACTCAAATGTGTGGGTTTATTCACGTGTACAAAATAAGAACCCGATTAAAGATGATGAAATTTTTGCAAAAAAATCCATATGACGCATTGTTATGAGTTGCGTACTCATACCACATTGGTTTCAAGAATGTTGAAAATTTGAACAAAAATAAGGTTGCTCCAAAATCGGTCGGGTTTTGACTCAAATGTGTGGGTTTATTCACGTGAACAAAATAAGAACTCGATTGAAGATGATGAAATTTTTGCAAAAAAATACATATGACGCATTGTTATGCGTAGCGAACTCATACCACATTGCCTTCGACAATCTTGAAAATTGGAACAAAAATTAAGTTGTTTCAAAATCGGTCGGATTTAGACTCAAATGTGTGGAAATACGTATATACTAACGTGTTCAAAATAAGAACCCGATTAAAGATGATGAAATTTTTGCAAAAAAATCCATATGACCCATTGTTATGAGTAGCATACTCATACCACATTGCTTTTGACAATCTTGAAAATTTGAACAAAAATTAAGTTGCTTCAAAATCGGTCGGGTTTAGACTCAAATGTATGTAAATACATATATACTAACGTGTACAAAATAAGAACTCGATTAAAGATGATGAAATTTTTGCAAAAAAATCCATATGACCCATTGTTATGAGTAGCATACTCATACCACATTGCTTTTGACAATCTTGAAAATTTGAACAAAAATTAAGTTGCTTCAAAATCGGTCGGGTTTAGACTCAAATGTGTGAAAATACATATATATTCACGTGAACAAAGTAAGAACTCGATTAAAGATGATGAAATTTTTGCAAAAAAATCCATATGACGCATTGTTATGAGTTGCGTACTCATACCACATTGGTTTCGAGAATGTGGAAAATTTGAACAAAAATAAGGTTGCCCCAAAATCGGTCGTGTTTAGCCTCAAACGTGTGGAAATACATATATATTAACGTGTACTAAATAAGAACTCGAATAAAGATGATGAAATTTTTGCACAAAAATTCCATATGACGCATTGTTATGAGTAGCGTACTCATACCACATTGCTCTCGACAATCTTGAAAATTTGGACAAAATAAAGTTGCTCCAAAAGCAGTCGGGTTTAGACTCAAATGTGTGGAAATACATATATATTAACGTGTACAAAATAAGAACTCGAATAAAGATGATGAAATTTTTGCACAAAAATTCCATATGACGCATTGTTATGAGTTGCGTATTCATACCACATTGCTTTCGACAATCTTGAAAATTTTAACACAAATTAACTTGCTCCTAAATCGGCGGGTTAAGACTCAAATGTGTGAAAAGACATATATATTCACGTGAACAAAATAAGAACTCGAAAAAAGATGATGAAATTTTTGCAAAAAAATCCATATGACGCATGGTTATGGGTTGCGTACTCATACCACATTGCTTTCGACAATCTTGAAAATTTTAACACAAATTAACTTGCTCCCAAATCGGCGGGTTAAGACTCAAATGTGTGAAAATACATATATATTCACGTGAACAAAGTAAGAACTCGATTAAAGATGATGAAATTTTTGCAAAAAAATCCATATGACGCATTGTTATGAGTAGCGTACTCATACCACATTGCTTTGGACAATGTTGAAAATTTGAACAAAATTTAAGTTGCTCCAAAATCGGTCGGGTATAGACTCAAATGTGTAGAAATACATATATATTCACGTGAACAAAATAAGAACTCGATTGAAGATGATGAAATTTTTGCAAAAAAATACATATGACGCATTGTTATGCGTAGCGAACTCATACCACATTGCCTTCGACAATCTTGAAAATTGGAACAAAAATTAAGTTGTTTCAAAATCGGTCGGATTTAGACTCAAATGTGTGGAAATACGTATATACTAACGTGTTCAAAATAAGAACCCGATTAAAGATGATGAAATTTTTGCAAAAAAATCCATATGACCCATTGTTATGAGTAGCATACTCATACCACATTGCTTTTGACAATCTTGAAAATTTGAACAAAAATTAAGTTGCTTCAAAATCGGTCGGGTTTAGACTCAAATGTGTGTAAATACATATATACTAACGTGTACAAAATAAGAACTCGATTAAAGATGATGAAATTTTTGCAAAAAAATCCATATGACGCATTGTTATGAGTTGCGTACTCATACCACATTGGTTTCAAGAATGTTGAAAATTTGAACAAAAATAAGGTTGCTCCAAAATCGGTCGGGTTTTGACTCAAATGTGTGGGTTTATTCACGTGTACAAAATAAGAACCCGATTAAAGATGATGAAGTTTTTGCAAAAAAATCCATATGACCCATTGTTATGAGTAGCGTACTCATACCACATTGCTTTTGACAATCTTGAAAATTTTAACAAAAATAAAGTTGCTACAAAATCGGTCGGGTTAAGACTCAAATGTGTGGAAATACATATATACTAACGTGTACAAAATAAGAACTCGATTAAAGATGATAAAATTTTTGCAAAAAAATCCATATGACCCATTGTTATGAGTAGCGTACTCATACCACATTGCTTTTGACAATCTTGAAAATTTTAACAAAAATAAGGTTGCTCCAAAATCGGTCGGGTTTTGACTCAAATGTGTGGGTTTATTCACGTGTACAAAATAAGAACTCGATTAAAGATGATGAAATTTTTGCAAAAAAATCCATATGACGCATTGTTATGAGTTGCGTACTCATACCACATTGGTTTCAAGAATGTTGAAAATTTGAACAAAATTAAGGTTGCTCCAAAATCGGTCGGGTTTTGACTCAAATGTGTGGGTTTATTCACGTGTACAAAATAAGAACCCGATTAAAGTTGATGAAATTTTTGCAAAAAAATCCATATGACGCATTGTTATGAGTTGCGTACTCATACCACATTGGTTTCAAGAATGTTGAAAATTTGAACAAAAATAAGGTTGCTCCAAAATCGGTCGGGTTTTGACTCAAATGTGTGGGTTTATTCACGTGAACAAAATAAGAACTCGATTGAAGATGATGAAATTTTTGCAAAAAAATACATATGACGCATTGTTATGCGTAGCGAACTCATACCACATTGCCTTCGACAATCTTGAAAATTGGAACAAAAATTAAGTTGTTTCAAAATCGGTCGGATTTAGACTCAAATGTGTGGAAATACGTATATACTAACGTGTTCAAAATAAGAACCCGATTAAAGATGATGAAATTTTTGCAAAAAAATCCATATGACCCATTGTTATGAGTAGCATACTCATACCACATTGCTTTTGACAATCTTGAAAATTTGAACAAAAATTAAGTTGCTTCAAAATCGGTCGGGTTTAGACTCAAATGTGTGTAAATACATATATACTAACGTGTACAAAATAAGAACTCGATTAAAGATGATGAAATTTTTGCAAAAAAATCCATATGACCCATTGTTATGAGTAGCATACTCATACCACATTGCTTTTGACAATCTTGAAAATTTGAACAAAAATTAAGTTGCTTCAAAATCGGTCGGGTTTAGACTCAAATGTGTGAAAATACATATATATTCACGTGAACAAAGTAAGAACTCGATTAAAGATGATGAAATTTTTGCAAAAAAATCCATATGACGCATTGTTATGAGTTGCGTACTCATACCACATTGGTTTCGAGAATGTTGAAAATTTGAACAAAAATAAGGTTGCCCCAAAATCGGTCGGGTTTAGCCTCAAACGTGTGGAAATACATATATATTAACGTGTACTAAATAAGAACTCGAATAAAGATGATGAAATTTTTGCACAAAAATTCCATATGACGCACTGTTATGAGTAGCGTACTCATACCACATTGCTCTCGACAATCTTGAAAATTTGGACAAAATAAAGTTGCACCAAAAGCAGTCGGGTTTAGACTCAAATGTGTGGAAATACATATATATTAACGTGTACAAAATAAGAACTCGAATAAAGATGATGAAATTTTTGCACAAAAATTCCATATGACGCATTGTTATGAGTTGCGTATTCATACCACATTGCTTTCTACAATCTTGAAAATTTTAACACAAATTAACTTGCTCCTAAATCGGCGGGTTAAGACTCAAATGTGTGAAAAGACATATATATTCACGTGAACAAAATAAGAACTCGAAAAAAGATGATGAAATTTTTGCAAAAAAATCCATATGACGCATGGTTATGGGTTGCGTACTCATACCACATTGCTTTCGACAATCTTGAAAATTTTAACACAAATTAACTTGCTCCCAAATCGGCGGGTTAAGACTCAAATGTGTGAAAATACATATATATTCACATGAACAAAGAAGAACTCGATTAAAGATGATGAAATTTTTGCAAAAAATTCCATATGACCCATTGTTATGAGTAGCGTACTCATACCACATTGCTTTGGACAATCTTGAAAATTTGAACAAAATTTAAGTTGCTCCAAAATCGGTCGGGTATAGACTCAAATGTGTAGAAATACATATATATTCACGTGAACAAAATAAGAACTCGATTGAAGATGATGAAATTTTTGCAAAAAAATACATATGACGCATTGTTATGCGTAGCGAACTCATACCACATTGCCTTCGACAATCTTGAAAATTGGAACAAAAATTAAGTTGTTTCAAAATCGGTCGGATTTAGACTCAAATGTGTGGAAATACGTATATACTAACGTGTTCAAAATAAGAACCCGATTAAAGATGATGAAATTTTTGCAAAAATTCCATATGACGCATTGTTATGAGTTGCGTATTCATACCACATTGCTTTCGACAATCTTGAAAATTTTAACACAAATTAACTTGCTCCTAAATCGGCGGGTTAAGACTCAAATGTGTGAAAAGACATATATATTCACGTGAACAAAATAAGAACTCGAAAAAAGATGATGAAATTTTTGCAAAAAAATCCATATGACGCATGGTTATGGGTTGCGTACTCATACCACATTGCTTTCGACAATCTTGAAAATTTTAACACAAATTAACTTGCTCCCAAATCGGCGGGTTAAGACTCAAATGTGTGAAAATACATATATATTCACGTGAACAAAGTAAGAACTCGATTAAAGATGATGAAATTTTTGCAAAAAAATCCATATGACGCATTGTTATGAGTAGCGTACTCATACCACATTGCTTTGGACAATGTTGAAAATTTGAACAAAATTTAAGTTGCTCCAAAATCGGTCGGGTATAGACTCAAATGTGTAGAAATACATATATATTCACGTGAACAAAATAAGAACTCGATTGAAGATGATGAAATTTTTGCAAAAAAATACATATGACGCATTGTTATGCGTAGCGAACTCATACCACATTGCCTTCGACAATCTTGAAAATTGGAACAAAAATTAAGTTGTTTCAAAATCGGTCGGATTTAGACTCAAATGTGTGGAAATACGTATATACTAACGTGTTCAAAATAAGAACCCGATTAAAGATGATGAAATTTTTGCAAAAAAATCCATATGACCCATTGTTATGAGTAGCATACTCATACCACATTGCTTTTGACAATCTTGAAAATTTGAACAAAAATTAAGTTGCTTCAAAATCGGTCGGGTTTAGACTCAAATGTGTGTAAATACATATATACTAACGTGTACAAAATAAGAACTCGATTAAAGATGATGAAATTTTTGCAAAAAAATCCATATGACGCATTGTTATGAGTTGCGTACTCATACCACATTGGTTTCAAGAATGTTGAAAATTTGAACAAAAATAAGGTTGCTCCAAAATCGGTCGGGTTTTGACTCAAATGTGTGGGTTTATTCACGTGTACAAAATAAGAACCCGATTAAAGATGATGAAGTTTTTGCAAAAAAATCCATATGACCCATTGTTATGAGTAGCGTACTCATACCACATTGCTTTTGACAATCTTGAAAATTTTAACAAAAATAAAGTTGCTACAAAATCGGTCGGGTTTAGACTCAAATGTGTGGAAATACATATATACTAACGTGTACAAAATAAGAACTCGATTAAAGATGATACAATTTTTGCAAAAAAATCCATATGACCCATTGTTATGAGTAGCGTACTCATACCACATTGCTTTTGACAATCTTGAAAATTTTAACAAAAATAAGGTTGCTCCAAAATCGGTCGGGTTTTGACTCAAATGTGTGGGTTTATTCACGTGTACAAAATAAGAACTCGATTAAAGATGATGAAATTTTTGCAAAAAAATCCATATGACG
Source organism: Philophylla caesio (assembly GCA_963971545.1). Taxonomy (NCBI): domain Eukaryota; kingdom Metazoa; phylum Arthropoda; class Insecta; order Diptera; family Tephritidae; genus Philophylla; species Philophylla caesio. Next base: position 22,775,811 of record OZ020609.1, on the reverse strand, counting down.
CATTGTTATGAGTTGCGTACTCATACCACATTGGTTTCAAGAATGTTGAAAATTTGAACAAAATTAAGGTTGCTCCAAAATCGGTCGGGTTTTGACTCAAATGTGTGGGTTTATTCACGTGTACAAAATAAGAACCCGATTAAAGTTGATGAAATTTTTGCAAAAAAATCCATATGACGCATTGTTATGAGTTGCGTACTCATACCACATTGGTTTCAAGAATGTTGAAAATTTGAACAAAAATAAGGTTGCTCCAAAATCGGTCGGGTTTTGACTCAAATGTGTGGGTTTATTCACGTGAACAAAATAAGAACTCGATTGAAGATGATGAAATTTTTGCAAAAAAATACATATGACGCATTGTTATGCGTAGCGAACTCATACCACATTGCCTTCGACAATCTTGAAAATTTGGACAAAATAAAGTTGCTCCAAAAGCAGTCGGGTTTAGACTCAAATGTGTGGAAATACATATATACTAACGTGTACAAAATAAGAACTCGATTAAAGATGATGAAATTTTTGCAAAAAAATCCATATGACCCATTGTTATGAGTAGCATACTCATACCACATTGCTTTTGACAATCTTGAAAATTTGAACAAAAATTAAGTTGCTTCAAAATCGGTCGGGTTTAGACTCAAATGTGTGAAAATACATATATATTCACGTGAACAAAGTAAGAACTCGATTAAAGATGATGAAATTTTTGCAAAAAAATCCATATGACGCATTGTTATGAGTTGCGTACTCATACCACATTGGTTTCGAGAATGTTGAAAATTTGAACAAAAATAAGGTTGCCCCAAAATCGGTCGGGTTTAGCCTCAAACGTGTGGAAATACATATATATTAACGTGTACTAAATAAGAACTCGAATAAAGATGATGAAATTTTTGCACAAAAATTCCATATGACGCACTGTTATGAGTAGCGTACTCATACCACATTGCTCTCGACAATCTTGAAAATTTGGACAAAATAAAGTTGCTCCAAAAGCAGTCGGGTTTAGACTCAAATGTGTGGAAATACGTATATATTAACGTGTACAAAATAAGAACTCGAATAAAGATGATGAAATTTTTGCACAAAAATTCCATATGACGCATTGTTATGAGTTGCGTATTCATACCACATTGCTTTCGACAATCTTGAAAATTTTAACACAAATTAACTTGCTCCTAAATCGGCGGGTTAAGACTCAAATGTGTGAAAAGACATATATATTCACGTGAACAAAATAAGAACTCGAAAAAAGATGATGAAATTTTTGCAAAAAAATCCATATGACGCATGGTTATGGGTTGCGTACTCATACCACATTGCTTTCGACAATCTTGAAAATTTTAACACAAATTAACTTGCTCCCAAATCGGCGGGTTAAGACTCAAATGTGTGAAAATACATATATATTCACATGAACAAAGAAGAACTCGATTAAAGATGATGAAATTTTTGCAAAAAATTCCATATGACGCATTGTTATGAGTAGCGTACTCATACCACATTGCTTTGGACAATCTTGAAAATTTGAACAAAATTTAAGTTGCTCCAAAATCGGTCGGGTATAGACTCAAATGTGTAGAAATACATATATATTCACGTGAACAAAATAAGAACTCGATTGAAGATGATGAAATTTTTGCAAAAAAATACATATGACGCATTGTTATGCGTAGCGAACTCATACCACATTGCCTTCGACAATCTTGAAAATTGGAACAAAAATTAAGTTGTTTCAAAATCGGTCGGATTTAGACTCAAATGTGTGGAAATACGTATATACTAACGTGTTCAAAATAAGAACCCGATTAAAGATGATGAAATTTTTGCAAAAATTCCATATGACGCATTGTTATGAGTTGCGTATTCATACCACATTGCTTTCGACAATCTTGAAAATTTTAACACAAATTAACTTGCTCCTAAATCGGCGGGTTAAGACTCAAATGTGTGAAAAGACATATATATTCACGTGAACAAAATAAGAACTCGAAAAAAGATGATGAAATTTTTGCAAAAAAATCCATATGACGCATGGTTATGGGTTGCGTACTCATACCACATTGCTTTCGACAATCTTGAAAATTTTAACACAAATTAACTTGCTCCCAAATCGGCGGGTTAAGACTCAAATGTGTGAAAATACATATATATTCACGTGAACAAAGTAAGAACTCGATTAAAGATGATGAAATTTTTGCAAAAAAATCCATATGACGCATTGTTATGAGTAGCGTACTCATACCACATTGCTTTGGACAATGTTGAAAATTTGAACAAAATTTAAGTTGCTCCAAAATCGGTCGGGTATAGACTCAAATGTGTAGAAATACATATATATTCACGTGAACAAAATAAGAACTCGATTGAAGATGATGAAATTTTTGCAAAAAAATACATATGACGCATTGTTATGCGTAGCGAACTCATACCACATTGCCTTCGACAATCTTGAAAATTGGAACAAAAATTAAGTTGTTTCAAAATCGGTCGGATTTAGACTCAAATGTGTGGAAATACGTATATACTAACGTGTTCAAAATAAGAACCCGATTAAAGATGATGAAATTTTTGCAAAAAAATCCATATGACCCATTGTTATGAGTAGCATACTCATACCACATTGCTTTTGACAATCTTGAAAATTTGAACAAAAATTAAGTTGCTTCAAAATCGGTCGGGTTTAGACTCAAATGTGTGTAAATACATATATACTAACGTGTACAAAATAAGAACTCGATTAAAGATGATGAAATTTTTGCAAAAAAATCCATATGACGCATTGTTATGAGTTGCGTACTCATACCACATTGGTTTCAAGAATGTTGAAAATTTGAACAAAAATAAGGTTGCTCCAAAATCGGTCGGGTTTTGACTCAAATGTGTGGGTTTATTCACGTGTACAAAATAAGAACCCGATTAAAGATGATGAAGTTTTTGCAAAAAAATCCATATGACCCATTGTTATGAGTAGCGTACTCATACCACATTGCTTTTGACAATCTTGAAAATTTTAACAAAAATAAAGTTGCTACAAAATCGGTCGGGTTTAGACTCAAATGTGTGGAAATACATATATACTAACGTGTACAAAATAAGAACTCGATTAAAGATGATAAAATTTTTGCAAAAAAATCCATATGACCCATTGTTATGAGTAGCGTACTCATACCACATTGCTTTTGACAATCTTGAAAATTTTAACAAAAATAAGGTTGCTCCAAAATCGGTCGGGTTTTGACTCAAATGTGTGGGTTTATTCACGTCTACAAAATAAGAACTCGATTAAAGATGATGAAATTTTTGCAAAAAAATCCATATGACGCATTGTTATGAGTTGCGTACTCATACCACATTGGTTTCAAGAATGTTGAAAATTTGAACAAAATTAAGGTTGCTCCAAAATCGGTCGGGTTTTGACTCAAATGTGTGGGTTTATTCACGTGTACAAAATAAGAACCCGATTAAAGTTGATGAAATTTTTGCAAAAAAATCCATATGACGCATTGTTATGAGTTGCGTACTCATACCACATTGGTTTCAAGAATGTTGAAAATTTGAACAAAAATGAGGTTGCTCCAAAATCGGTCGGGTTTTGACTCAAATGTGTGGGTTTATTCACGTGAACAAAATAAGAACTCGATTGAAGATGATGAAATTTTTGCAAAAAAATACATATGACGCATTGTTATGCGTAGCGAACTCATACCACATTGCCTTCGACAATCTTGAAAATTTGGACAAAATAAAGTTGCTCCAAAAGCAGTCGGGTTTAGACTCAAATGTGTGGAAATACATATATACTAACGTGTACAAAATAAGAACTCGATTAAAGATGATGAAATTTTTGCAAAAAAATCCATATGACCCATTGTTATGAGTAGCATACTCATACCACATTGCTTTTGACAATCTTGAAAATTTGAACAAAAATTAAGTTGCTTCAAAATCGGTCGGGTTTAGACTCAAATGTGTGAAAATACATATATATTCACGTGAACAAAGTAAGAACTCGATTAAAGATGATGAAATTTTTGCAAAAAAATCCATATGACGCATTGTTATGAGTTGCGTACTCATACCACATTGGTTTCGAGAATGTTGAAAATTTGAACAAAAATAAGGTTGCCCCAAAATCGGTCGGGTTTAGCCTCAAACGTGTGGAAATACATATATATTAACGTGTACTAAATAAGAACTCGAATAAAGATGATGAAATTTTTGCACAAAAATTCCATATGACGCACTGTTATGAGTAGCGTACTCATACCACATTGCTCTCGACAATCTTGAAAATTTGGACAAAATAAAGTTGCTCCAAAAGCAGTCGGGTTTAGACTCAAATGTGTGGAAATACATATATATTAACGTGTACAAAATAAGAACTCGAATAAAGATGATGAAATTTTTGCACAAAAATTCCATATGACGCATTGTTATGAGTTGCGTATTCATACCACATTGCTTTCGACAATCTTGAAAATTTTAACACAAATTAACTTGCTCCTAAATCGGCGGGTTAAGACTCAAATGTGTGAAAAGACATATATATTCACGTGAACAAAATAAGAACTCGAAAAAAGATGATGAAATTTTTGCAAAAAAATCCATATGACGCATTGTTATGAGTTGCGTACTCATACCACATTGGTTTCAAGAATGTTGAAAATTTGAACAAAATTAAGGTTGCTCCAAAATCGGTCGGGTTTTGACTCAAATGTGTGGGTTTATTCACGTGTACAAAATAAGAACCCGATTAAAGTTGATGAAATTTTTGCAAAAAAATCCATATGACGCATTGTTATGAGTTGCGTACTCATACCACATTGGTTTCAAGAATGTTGAAAATTTGAACAAAATTAAGGTTGCTCCAAAATCGGTCGGGTTTTGACTCAAATGTGTGGGTTTATTCACGTGTACAAAATAAGAACCCGATTAAAGTTGATGAAATTTTTGCAAAAAAATCCATATGACGCATTGTTATGAGTTGCGTACTCATACCACATTGGTTTCAAGAATGTTGAAAATTTGAACAAAAATAAGGTTGCTCCAAAATCGGTCGGGTTTTGACTCAAATGTGTGGGTTTATTCACGTGAACAAAATAAGAACTCGATTGAAGATGATGAAATTTTTGCAAAAAAATACATATGACGCATTGTTATGCGTAGCGAACTCATACCACATTGCCTTCGACAATCTTGAAAATTGGAACAAAAATTAAGTTGTTTCAAAATCGGTCGGATTTAGACTCAAATGTGTGGAAATACGTATATACTAACGTGTTCAAAATAAGAACCCGATTAAAGATGATGAAATTTTTGCAAAAAAATCCATATGACCCATTGTTATGAGTAGCATACTCATACCACATTGCTTTTGACAATCTTGAAAATTTGAACAAAAATTAAGTTGCTTCAAAATCGGTCGGGTTTAGACTCAAATGTGTGTAAATACATATATACTAACGTGTACAAAATAAGAACTCGATTAAAGATGATGAAATTTTTGCAAAAAAATCCATATGACGCATTGTTATGAGTTGCGTACTCATACCACATTGGTTTCGAGAATGTTGAAAATTTGAACAAAACTAAGGTTGCCCCAAAATCGGTCGGGTTTAGCCTCAAACGTGTGGAAATACATATATATTAACGTGTACTAAATAAGAACTCGAATAAAGATGATGAAATTTTTGCACAAAAATTCCATATGACGCACTGTTATGAGTAGGGTACTCATACCACATTGCTCTCGACAATCTTGAAAATTTTAACACAAATTAACTTGCTCCTAAATCGGCGGGTTAAGACTCAAATGTGTGAAAAGACATATATATTAACGTGAACAAAATAAGAACTCGATTAAAGATGATGAAATTTTTGCAAAAAAATCCATATGACGCATTGTTATGAGTTGCGTACTCATACCACATTGGTTTCGAGAATGTTGAAAATTTGAACAAAACTAAGGTTGCCCCAAAATCGGTCGGGTTTAGCCTCAAACGTGTGGAAATACATATATATTAACGTGTACTAAATAAGAACTCGATTAAAGATGATGAAATTTTTGCAAAAAAATCCATATGACGCATTGTTATGAGTAGCGTACTCATACCACATTGCTTTGGACAATGTTGAAAATTTGAACAAAATTTAAGTTGCTCCAAAATCGGTCGGGTATAGACTCAAATGTGTAGAAATACATATATATTCACGTGAACAAAATAAGAACTCGATTGAAGATGATGAAATTTTTGCAAAAAAATACATATGACGCATTGTTATGCGTAGCGAACTCATACCACATTGCCTTCGACAATCTTGAAAATTGGAACAAAAATTAAGTTGTTTCAAAATCGGTCGGATTTAGACTCAAATGTGTGGAAATACGTATATACTAACGTGTTCAAAATAAGAACCCGATTAAAGATGATGAAATTTTTGCAAAAAAATCCATATGACCCATTGTTATGAGTAGCATACTCATACCACATTGCTTTTGACAATCTTGAAAATTTGAACAAAAATTAAGTTGCTTCAAAATCGGTCGGGTTTAGACTCAAATGTGTGTAAATACATATATACTAACGTGTACAAAATAAGAACTCGATTAAAGATGATGAAATTTTTGCAAAAAAATCCATATGACGCATTGTTATGAGTTGCGTACTCATACCACATTGGTTTCAAGAATGTTGAAAATTTGAACAAAAATAAGGTTGCTCCAAAATCGGTCGGGTTTTGACTCAAATGTGTGGGTTTATTCACGTGTACAAAATAAGAACCCGATTAAAGATGATGAAGTTTTTGCAAAAAAATCCATATGACCCATTGTTATGAGTAGCGTACTCATACCACATTGCTTTTGACAATCTTGAAAATTTTAACAAAAATAAAGTTGCTACAAAATCGGTCGGGTTTAGACTCAAATGTGTGGAAATACATATATACTAACGTGTACAAAATAAGAACTCGATTAAAGATGATAAAATTTTTGCAAAAAAATCCATATGACCCATTGTTATGAGTAGCGTACTCATACCACATTGCTTTTGACAATCTTGAAAATTTTAACAAAAATAAGGTTGCTCCAAAATCGGTCGGGTTTTGACTCAAATGTGTGGGTTTATTCACGTGTACAAAATAAGAACTCGATTAAAGATGATGAAATTTTTGCAAAAAAATCCATATGACGCATTGTTATGAGTTGCGTACTCATACCACATTGGTTTCAAGAATGTTGAAAATTTGAACAAAATTAAGGTTGCTCCAAAATCGGTCGGGTTTTGACTCAAATGTGTGGGTTTATTCACGTGTACAAAATAAGAACCCGATTAAAGTTGATGAAATTTTTGCAAAAAAATCCATATGACGCATTGTTATGAGTTGCGTACTCATACCACATTGGTTTCAAGAATGTTGAAAATTTGAACAAAAATGAGGTTGCTCCAAAATCGGTCGGGTTTTGACTCAAATGTGTGGGTTTATTCACGTGAACAAAATAAGAACTCGATTGAAGATGATGAAATTTTTGCAAAAAAATACATATGACGCATTGTTATGCGTAGCGAACTCATACCACATTGCCTTCGACAATCTTGAAAATTTGGACAAAATAAAGTTGCTCCAAAAGCAGTCGGGTTTAGACTCAAATGTGTGGAAATACATATATACTAACGTGTACAAAATAAGAACTCGATTAAAGATGATGAAATTTTTGCAAAAAAATCCATATGACCCATTGTTATGAGTAGCATACTCATACCACATTGCTTTTGACAATCTTGAAAATTTGAACAAAAATTAAGTTGCTTCAAAATCGGTCGGGTTTAGACTCAAATGTGTGAAAATACATATATATTCACGTGAACAAAGTAAGAACTCGATTAAAGATGATGAAATTTTTGCAAAAAAATCCATATGACGCATTGTTATGAGTTGCGTACTCATACCACATTGGTTTCGAGAATGTTGAAAATTTGAACAAAAATAAGGTTGCCCCAAAATCGGTCGGGTTTAGCCTCAAACGTGTGGAAATACATATATATTAACGTGTACTAAATAAGAACTCGAATAAAGATGATGAAATTTTTGCACAAAAATTCCATATGACGCACTGTTATGAGTAGCGTACTCATACCACATTGCTCTCGACAATCTTGAAAATTTGGACAAAATAAAGTTGCTCCAAAAGCAGTCGGGTTTAGACTCAAATGTGTGGAAATACATATATATTAACGTGTACAAAATAAGAACTCGAATAAAGATGATGAAATTTTTGCACAAAAATTCCATATGACGCATTGTTATGAGTTGCGTATTCATACCACATTGCTTTCGACAATCTTGAAAATTTTAACACAAATTAACTTGCTCCTAAATCGGCGGGTTAAGACTCAAATGTGTGAAAAGACATATATATTCACGTGAACAAAATAAGAACTCGAAAAAAGATGATGAAATTTTTGCAAAAAAATCCATATGACGCATTGTTATGAGTTGCGTACTCATACCACATTGGTTTCAAGAATGTTGAAAATTTGAACAAAATTAAGGTTGCTCCAAAATCGGTCGGGTTTTGACTCAAATGTGTGGGTTTATTCACGTGTACAAAATAAGAACCCGATTAAAGTTGATGAAATTTTTGCAAAAAAATCCATATGACGCATTGTTATGAGTTGCGTACTCATACCACATTGGTTTCAAGAATGTTGAAAATTTGAACAAAATTAAGGTTGCTCCAAAATCGGTCGGGTTTTGACTCAAATGTGTGGGTTTATTCACGTGTACAAAATAAGAACCCGATTAAAGTTGATGAAATTTTTGCAAAAAAATCCATATGACGCATTGTTATGAGTTGCGTACTCATACCACATTGGTTTCAAGAATGTTGAAAATTTGAACAAAAATAAGGTTGCTCCAAAATCGGTCGGGTTTTGACTCAAATGTGTGGGTTTATTCACGTGAACAAAATAAGAACTCGATTGAAGATGATGAAATTTTTGCAAAAAAATACATATGACGCATTGTTATGCGTAGCGAACTCATACCACATTGCCTTCGACAATCTTGAAAATTGGAACAAAAATTAAGTTGTTTCAAAATCGGTCGGATTTAGACTCAAATGTGTGGAAATACGTATATACTAACGTGTTCAAAATAAGAACCCGATTAAAGATGATGAAATTTTTGCAAAAAAATCCATATGACCCATTGTTATGAGTAGCATACTCATACCACATTGCTTTTGACAATCTTGAAAATTTGAACAAAAATTAAGTTGCTTCAAAATCGGTCGGGTTTAGACTCAAATGTGTGTAAATACATATATACTAACGTGTACAAAATAAGAACTCGATTAAAGATGATGAAATTTTTGCAAAAAAATCCATATGACGCATTGTTATGAGTTGCGTACTCATACCACATTGGTTTCGAGAATGTTGAAAATTTGAACAAAACTAAGGTTGCCCCAAAATCGGTCGGGTTTAGCCTCAAACGTGTGGAAATACATATATATTAACGTGTACTAAATAAGAACTCGAATAAAGATGATGAAATTTTTGCACAAAAATTCCATATGACGCACTGTTATGAGTAGGGTACTCATACCACATTGCTCTCGACAATCTTGAAAATTTTAACACAAATTAACTTGCTCCTAAATCGGCGGGTTAAGACTCAAATGTGTGAAAAGACATATATATTAACGTGAACAAAATAAGAACTCGAAAAAAGATGATGAAATTTTTGCACAAAAATTCCATATGACGCATTGTTATGAGTTGCGTATTCATACCACATTGCTTTCGACAATCTTGAAAATTTTAACACAAACTAACTTGCTCCTAAATCGGCGGGTTAAGACTCAAATGTGTGAAAAGACATATATATTCACGTGAACAAAATAAGAACTCGAAAAAAGATGATGAAATTTTTGCAAAAAAATCCATATGACGCATTGTTATGGGTTGCGTACTCATACCACATTGCTTTCGACAATCTTGAAAATTTTAACACAAATTAACTTGCTCCCAAATCGGCGGGTTAAGACTCAAATGTGTGAAAATACATATATATTCACGTGAACAAAGTAAGAACTCGATTAAAGATGATGAAATTTTTGCAAAAAAATCCATATGACGCATTGTTATGAGTAGCGTACTCATACCACATTGCTTTGGACAATCTTGAAAATTTGAACAAAATTTAAGTTGCTCCAAAACCGGTCGGGTATAGACTCAAATGTGTAGAAATATATATATATTCACGTGAACAAAATAAGAACTCGATTGAAGATGATGAAATTTTTGCAAAAAAATACATATGACGCATTGTTATGCGTAGCGAACTCATACCACATTGCCTTCGACAATCTTGAAAATTGGAACAAAAATTAAGTTGTTTCAAAATCGGTCGGATTTAGACTCAAATGTGTGGAAATACGTATATACTAACGTGTTCAAAATAAGAACCCGATTAAAGATGATGAAATTTTTGCAAAAAAATCCATATGACCCATTGTTATGAGTAGCATACTCATACCACATTGCTTTTGACAATCTTGAAAATTTGAACAAAAATTAAGTTGCTTCAAAATTGGTCGGGTTTAGACTCAAATGTGTGTAAATACATATATACTAACGTGTACAAAATAAGAACTCGATTAAAGATGATGAAATTTTTGCAAAAAAATCCATATGACCCATTGTTATGAGTAGCATACTCATACCACATTGCTTTTGACAATCTTGAAAATTTGAACAAAAATTATGTTGCTTCAAAATCGGTCGGGTTTAGACTCAAATGTGTGGAAATACATATATATTCACGTGTACAAAATAAGAACTCGAAAAAAGATTATTTAATTTTTGCAAAAAAATCCATATGACGCATGGTTATGAGAAGCGTACTAATACCACATTGCTTTCGACAATCTTGAAAGTTTGAACAAAAATTAAATGGCTCCAAACTCGGCCGGGTTAAGATTCAAATGTGTGGAAATACATATGTATATACTAACGTGTACAAAATAAGAACTCGATTAAAGATGATGAAATTTTTGCAAAAAAATCCATATGACCCATTGTTATGAGTAGCATACTCATACCACATTGCTTTTAACAATCTTGAAAATTTGAACAAAAATTAAGTTGCTCCAAAATCGGTCGGGTTTAGACTCAAATGTGTGGAAATACATATATATTCACGTGTACAAAATAAGAACTCGATTAAAGATGATGAAATTTTTGCAAAAAAATCCATATGACCCATTGTTATGAGTAGCGTACTCATACCACATTGCTTTTGACAATCTTAAAAATTTGAACAAAAATTGAGTTGCTCCAAAATCGGTCGGGTTTAGACTCAAATGTGTGTAAATACATATGTATATACTAACGTGTACAAAATAAGAACTCGATTAAAGATGATGAAATTTTTGCAAAAAAATCCATATGACCCATTGTTATGAGTAGCATACTCATACCACATTGCTTTTGACAATCTTGAAAATTTGAACAAAAATTAAGTTGCTCCAAAATCGGTCGGGTTTAGACTCAAATGTGTGGAAATACATATATATTCACGTGTACAAAATAAGAAATCGATTAAAGATGATGAAATTTTTGCAAAAAAATCCATATGACCCATTGTTATGAGTAGCATACTCATACCACATTGCTTTTGACAATCTTGAAAATTTGAACAAAATTTAAGTTGCTCCAAAATCGGTCGGGTATAGACTCAAATGTGTAGAAATACATATAAATTCACGTGAACAAAATAAGAACTCGATTGAAGATGATGAAATTTTTGCAAAAAAATACATATGACGCATTGTTATGCGTAGCGAACTCATACCACATTGCCTTCGACAATCTTGAAAATTGGAACAAAAATTAAGTTGTTTCAAAATCGGTCGGATTTAGACTCAAATGTGTGGAAATACGTATATACTAACGTGTTCAAAATAAGAACCCGATTAAAGATGATGAAATTTTTGCAAAAATTCCATATGACGCATTGTTATGAGTTGCGTATTCATACCACATTGCTTTCGACAATCTTGAAAATTTTAACACAAATTAACTTGCTCCTAAATCGGCGGGTTAAGACTCAAATGTGTGAAAAGACATATATATTCACGTGAACAAAATAAGAACTCGAAAAAAGATGATGAAATTTTTGCAAAAAAATCCATATGACGCATGGTTATGGGTTGCGTACTCATACCACATTGCTTTCGACAATCTTGAAAATTTTAACACAAATTAATTTGCTCCCAAATCGGCGGGTTAAGACTCAAATGTTAGAAAATACATATATATTCACGTGAACAAAGTAAGAACTCGATTAAAGATGATGAAATTTTTGCAAAAAAATCCATATGACGCATTGTTATGAGTAGCGTACTCATACCACATTGCTTTGGACAATCTTGAAAATTTGAACAAAATTTAAGTTGCTCCAAAATCGGTCGGGTATAGACTCAAATGTGTAGAAATACATATATATTCACGTGAACAAAATAAGAACTCGATTGAAGATGATGAAATTTTTGCAAAAAAATACATATGACGCATTGTTATGCGTAGCGAACTCATACCACATTGCCTTCGACAATCTTGAAAATTGGAACAAAAATTAAGTTGTTTCAAAATCGGTCGGATTTAGACTCAAATGTGTGGAAATACGTATATACTAACGTGTTCAAAATAAGAACCCGATTAAAGATGATGAAATTTTTGCAAAAAAATCCATATGACCCATTGTTATGAGTAGCATACTCATACCACATTGCTTTTGACAATCTTGAAAATTTGAACAAAAATTAAGTTGCTTCAAAATCGGTCGGGTTTAGACTCAAATGTGTGTAAATACATATATACTAACGTGTACAAAATAAGAACTCGATTAAAGATGATGAAATTTTTGCAAAAAAATCCATATGACGCATTGTTATGAGTTGCGTACTCATACCACATTGGTTTCGAGAATGTTGAAAATTTGAACAAAACTAAGGTTGCCCCAAAATCGGTCGGGTTTAGCCTCAAACGTGTGGAAATACATATATATTAACGTGTACTAAATAAGAACTCGAATAAAGATGATGAAATTTTTGCACAAAAATTCCATATGACGCACTGTTATGAGTAGCGTACTCATACCACATTGCTCTCGACAATCTTGAAAATTTTAACACAAATTAACTTGCTCCTAAATCGGCGGGTTAAGACTCAAATGTGTGAAAAGACATATATATTAACGTGAACAAAATAAGAACTCGAAAAAAGATGATGAAATTTTTGCACAAAAATTCCATATGACGCATTGTTATGAGTTGCGTATTCATACCACATTGCTTTCGACAATCTTGAAAATTTTAACACAAATTAACTTGCTCCTAAATCGGCGGGTTAAGACTCAAATGGGTGAAAAGACATATATATTCACGTGAACAAAATAAGAACTCGAAAAAAGATGATGAAATTTTTGCAAAAAAATCCATATGACGCATTGTTATGGGTTGCGTACTCATACCACATTGCTTTCGACAATCTTGAAAATTTTAACACAAATTAACTTGCTCCCAAATCGGCGGGTTAAGACTCAAATGTGTGAAAATACATATATATTCACGTGAACAAAGTAAGAACTCGATTAAAGATGATGAAATTTTTGCAAAAAAATCCATATGACGCATTGTTATGAGTAGCGTACTCATACCACATTGCTTTGGACAATCTTGAAAATTTGAACAAAATTTAAATTGCTCCAAAACCGGTCGGGTATAGACTCAATTGTGTATTTCACGTGAACAAAATAAGAACTCGATTGAAGATGATGAAATTTTTGCAAAAAAATACATATGACGCATTGTTATGCGTAGCGAACTCATACCACATTGCCTTCGACAATCTTGAAAATTGGAACAAAAATTAAGTTGTTTCAAAATCGGTCGGATTTAGACTCAAATGTGTGGAAATACGTATATACTAACGTGTTCAAAATAAGAACCCGATTAAAGATGATGAAATTTTTGCAAAAAAATCCATATGACCCATTGTTATGAGTAGCATACTCATACCACATTGCTTTTGACAATCTTGAAAATTTGAACAAAAATTAAGTTGCTTCAAAATTGGTCGGGTTTAGACTCAAATGTGTGTAAATACATATATACTAACGTGTACAAAATAAGAACTCGATTAAAGATGATGAAATTTTTGCAAAAAAATCCATATGACCCATTGTTATGAGTAGCATACTCATACCACATTGCTTTTGACAATCTTGAAAATTTGAACAAAAATTAAGTTGCTTCAAAATCGGTCGGGTTTAGACTCAAATGTGTGGAAATACATATATATTCACGTGTACAAAATAAGAACTCGAAAAAAGATTATTAAATTTTTGCAAAAAAATCCATATGACGCATGGTTATGAGAAGCGTACTAATACCACATTGCTTTCGACAATCTTGAAAGTTTGAACAAAAATTAAATGGCTCCAAACTCGGCCGGGTTAAGATTCAAATGTGTGGAAATACATATGTATATACTAACGTGTACAAAATAAGAACTCGATTAAAGATGATGAAATTTTTGCAAAAAAATCCATATGACCCATTGTTATGAGTAGCATACTCATACCACATTGCTTTTGACAATCTTGAAAATTTGAACAAAAATTAAGTTGCTCCAAAATCGGTCGGGTTTAGACTCAAATGTGTGGAAATACATATATATTCACGTGTACAAAATAAGAAATCGATTAAAGATGATGAAATTTTTGCAAGAAAATCCATATGACCCATTGTTATGAGTAGCGTACTCATACCACATTGCTTTTGACAATCTTGAAAATTTGAACAAAAATTAAGTTGCTTCAAAATCGGTCGGGTTTAGACTCAAATGTGTGTAAATACATATATACTAACGTGTACAAAATAAGAACTCGATTAAAGATGATGAAATTTTTGCAAAAAAATCCATATGACCCATTGTTATGAGTAGCATACTCATACCACATTGCTTTTGACAATCTTGAAAATTTGAACAAAAATTAAGTTGCTTCAAAATCGGTCGGGTTTAGACTCAAATGTGTGGAAATACATATATATTCACGTGTACAAAATAAGAACTCGAAAAAAGATGATGAAATTTTTGCAAAAAAATCCATATGACGCACTGTTATGAGTTGCGTACTCATACCACATTGCTTTCGACAATCTTGAAAATTTTAACACAAGTTAACTTGCTCCCAAATCGGCGGGTTTAGACTCAAATGTGTGAAAATACATATATATTCACGTGAACAAAATAATAACTCGATAAAAGATGATGAAATTTTTGAAAAAAAATCCATATGACGCATTGTTATGAGATGCGTACTCATACCACATTGCTTTCGACAATCTTGAAAATTTGAACAAAAATTAAGTTGCTCCAAAATCGGTCGGGTTTAGACTCAAATGTGTGGAAATACATACATATTTACGTGTGTGGAAATACATACATATTCACGTGTTAGACTCAAATGTGTGGAAATACATACATATTCACGAGTACAAAATAAAGATTATTAAATTTTTGCAAAAAAAATCCATATGACGCATGGTTATGAGTAGCGTACTAATACCACATTGCTTTCGACAATCTTGAAAGTTTGAACAAAAATTAAATGGCTCCAAACTCGGCCGGGTTAAGATTCAAATGTGTGGAAATACATACATATTCACTTGAACAAAATAAGAACTCGATCAAAGATTATGAAATTTTGCAAAAAAATCCATATACTACATTGCTTTTGACAATCTTGAAAATTTTAACACAAATTAACTTGCTCCCAAATCGGCGGGTTAAGATTCAAATGTGTGAAAATACATATATATTCACGTGAACAAAGTAAGAACTCGATTAAAGATGATGAAATTTTTGCAAAAAAATCCATATGACGCATTGTTATGAGTAGCGTACTCATACCACATTGCTTTGGACAATCTTGAAAATTTGAACAAAATTTAAATTGCTCCAAAACCGGTCGGGTATAGACTCAAATGTGTATTTCACGTGAACAAAATAAGAACTCGATTGAAGATGATGAAATTTTTGCAAAAAAATACATATGACGCATTGTTATGCGTAGCGAACTCATACCACATTGCCTTCGACAATCTTGAAAATTGGAACAAAAATTAAGTTGTTTCAAAATCGGTCGGATTTAGACTCAAATGTGTGGAAATACGTATATACTAACGTGTTCAAAATAAGAACCCGATTAAAGATGATGAAATTTTTGCAAAAAATCCATATGACCCATTGTTATGAGTAGCATACTCATACCACATTGCTTTTGACAATCTTGAAAATTTGAACAAAAATTAAGTTGCTTCAAAATTGGTCGGGTTTAGACTCAAATGTGTGTAAATACATATATACTAACGTGTACAAAATAAGAACTCGATTAAAGATGATGAAATTTTTGCAAAAAAATCCATATGACCCATTGTTATGAGTAGCATACTCATACCACATTGCTTTTGACAATCTTGAAAATTTGAACAAAAATTAAGTTGCTTCAAAATCGGTCGGGTTTAGACTCAAATGTGTGGAAATACATATATATTCACGTGTACAAAATAAGAACTCGAAAAAAGATTATTAAATTTTTGCAAAAAAATCCATATGACGCATGGTTATGAGAAGCGTACTAATACCACATTGCTTTCGACAATCTTGAAAGTTTGAACAAAAATTAAATGGCTCCAAACTCGGCCGGGTTAAGATTCAAATGTGTGGAAATACATATGTATATACTAACGTGTACAAAATAAGAACTCGATTAAAGATGATGAAATTTTTGCAAAAAAATCCATATGACCCATTGTTATGAGTAGCATACTCATACCACATTGCTTTTAACAATCTTGAAAATTTGAACAAAAATTAAGTTGCTCCAAAATCGGTCGGGTTTAGACTCAAATGTGTGGAAATACATTTATATTCACGTGTACAAAATAAGAACTCGATTAAAGATGATGAAATTTTTGCAAAAAAATCCATATGACCCATTGTTATGAGTAGCGTACTCATACCACATTGCTTTTGACAATCTTAAAAATTTGAACAAAAATTGAGTTGCTCCAAAATCGGTCGGGTTTAGACTCAAATGTGTGTAAATACATATGTATATACTAACGTGTACAAAATAAGAACTCGATTAAAGATGATGAAATTTTTGCAAAAAAATCCATATGACCCATTGTTATGAGTAGCATACTCATACCACTTTGCTTTTGACAATCTTGAAAATTTGAACAAAAATTAAGTTGCTCCAAAATCGGTCGGGTTTAGACTCAAATGTGTGGAAATACATATATATTCACGTGTACAAAATAAGAAATCGATTAAAGATGATGAAATTTTTGCAAGAAAATCCATATGACCCATTGTTATGAGTAGCGTACTCATACCACATTGCTTTTGACAATCTTGAAAATTTGAACAAAAATTAAGTTGCTTCAAAATCGGTCGGGTTTAGACTCAAATGTGTGTAAATACATATATACTAACGTGTACAAAATAAGAACTCGATTAAAGATGATGAAATTTTTGCAAAAAAATCCATATGACCCATTGTTATGAGTAGCATACTCATACCACATTGCTTTTGACAATCTTGAAAATTTGAACAAAAATTAAGTTGCTTCAAAATCGGTCGGGTTTAGACTCAAATGTGTGGAAATACATATATATTCACGTGTACAAAATAAGAACTCGAAAAAAGATGATGAAATTTTTGCAAAAAAATCCATATGACGCACTGTTATGAGTTGCGTACTCATACCACATTGCTTTCGACAATCTTGAAAATTTTAACACAAGTTAACTTGCTCCCAAATCGGCGGGTTTAGACTCAAATGTGTGAAAATACATATAAATTCACGTGAACAAAATAAGAACTCGATAAAAGATGATGAAATTTTTGAAAAAATATCCATATGACGCATTGTTATGAGATGCGTACTCATACCACATTGCTTTCGACAATCTTGAAAATTTGAACAAAAATTAAGTTGCTCCAAAATCGGTCGGGTTTAGACTCAAATGTGTGGAAATACATACATATTTACGTGTGTGGAAATACATACATATTCACGTGTTAGACTCAAATGTGTGGAAATACATACATATTCACGAGTACAAAATAAAGATTATTAAATTTTTGCAAAAAAAATCCATATGACGCATGGTTATGAGTAGCGTACTAATACCACATTGCTTTCGACAATCTTGAAAGTTTGAACAAAAATTAAATGGCTCCAAACTCGGCCGGGTTAAGATTCAAATGTGTGGAAATACATACATATTCACGTGAACAAAATAAGAACTCGATCAAAGATTATGAAATTTTTGCAAAAAAATCCATATACTACATTGCTTTTGACAATCTTGAAAATTTGAACAAAAATTAAGTTGCTCCAAAATCGGTCGGGTTTAGACTCAAATGTGTGGAAATACATACATATTTACGTGTGTGGAAATACATACATATTCACGTGTTAGACTCAAATGTGTGGAAATACATACATATTCACGAGTACAAAATAAAGATTATTAAATTTTTGCAAAAAAAATCCATATGACGCATGGTTATGAGTAGCGTACTAATACCTCATTGCTTTCGACAATCTTGAAAGTTTGAACAAAAATTAAATGGCTCCAAACTCGGCCGGGTTAAGATTCAAATGTGTGGAAATACATACATATTCACGTGAACAAAATAAGAACTCGATCAAAGATTATGAAATTTTTGCAAAAAAATCCATATACTACATTGCTTTTGACAATCTTGAAAATTTTAACACAAATTAACTTGCTCTCAAATCGGCGGGTTAAGACTCAAATGTGTGAAAATACATATATATTCACGTGAACAAAGTAAGAACTCGATTAAAGATGATGAAATTTTTTCAAAAAAATCCATATGACGCATTGTTATGAGTAGCGTACTCATACCACATTGCTTTGGACAATCTTGAAAATATGAACAAAATTTAAATTGCTCCAAAACCGGTCGGGTATAGACTCAAATGTGTATTTCACGTGAACAAAATAAGAACTCGATTGAAGATGATGAAATTTTTGCAAAAAAATACATATGACGCATTGTTATGCGTAGCGAACTCATACCACATTGCCTTCGACAATCTTGAAAATTGGAACAAAAATTAAGTTGTTTCAAAATCGGTCGGATTTAGACTCAAATGTGTGGAAATACGTATATACTAACGTGTTCAAAATAAGAACCCGATTAAAGATGATGAAATTTTTGCAAAAAAATCCATATGACCCATTGTTATGAGTAGCATACTCATACCACATTGCTTTTGACAATCTTGAAAATTTGAACAAAAATTAAGTTGCTTCAAAATTGGTCGGGTTTAGACTCAAATGTGTGTAAATACATATATACTAACGTGTACAAAATAAGAACTCGATTAAAGATGATGAAATTTTTGCAAAAAAATCCATATGACCCATTGTTATGAGTAGCATACTCATACCACATTGCTTTTGACAATCTTGAAAATTTGAACAAAAATTAAGTTGCTTCAAAATCGGTCGGGTTTAGACTCAAATGTGTGGAAATACATATATATTCACGTGTACAAAATAAGAACTCGAAAAAAGATTATTAAATTTTTGCAAAAAAATCCATATGACGCATGGTTATGAGAAGCGTACTAATACCACATTGCTTTCGACAATCTTGAAAGTTTGAACAAAAATTAAATGGCTCCAAACTCGGCCGGGTTAAGATTCAAATGTGTGGAAATACATATGTATATTCTAACGTGTACAAAATAAGAACTCGATTAAAGATGATGAAATTTTTGCAAAAAAATCCATATGACCCATTGTTATGAGTAGCATACTCATACCACATTGCTTTTAACAATCTTGAAAATTTGAACAAAAATTAAGTTGCTCCAAATTCGGTCGGGTTTAGACTCAAATGTGTGGAAATACATATATATTCACGTGTACAAAATAAGAACTCGATTAAAGATGATGAAATTTTTGCAAAAAAATCCATATGACCCATTGTTATGAGTAGCGTACTCATACCACATTGCTTTTGACAATCTTAAAAATTTGAACAAAAATTGAGTTGCTCCAAAATCGGTCGGGTTTAGACTCAAATGTGTGTAAATACATATTTATATACTAACGTGTACAAAATAAGAACTCGATTAAAGATGATGAAATTTTTGCAAAAAAATCCATATGACCCATTGTTATGAGTAGCATACTCATACCACATTGCTTTTGACAATCTTGAAAATTTGAACAAAAATTAAGTTGCTCCAAAATCGGTCGGGTTTAGACTCAAATGTGTGGAAATACATATATATTCACGTGTACAAAATAAGAAATCGATTAAAGATGATGCAATTTTTGCAAGAAAATCCATATGACCCATTGTTATGAATAGCGTACTCATACCACATTGCTTTTGACAATCTTGAAAATTTGAACAAAAATTAAGTTGCTTCAAAATCGGTCGGGTTTAGACTCAAATATGTGTAAATACATATATACTAACGTGTACAAAATAAGAACTCGAAAAAAGATGATGAAATTTTTGCAAAAAAATCCATATGACGCACTGTTATGAGTTGCGTACTCATACCACATTGCTTTCGACAATCTTGAAAATTTTAACACAAGTTAACTTCCTCCCAAATCGGTCGGGTTTAGACTCAAATGTGTGAAAATACATATATATTCACGTGAACAAAATAAGAACTCGATAAAAGATGATGAAATTTTTGAAAAAAAATCCATATGACGCATTGTTATGAGATGCGTACTCATACCACATTGCTTTCGACCATCTTGAAAATTTGAACAAAAATTAAGTTGCTCCAAAATCGGTCGGGTTTAGACTCAAATGTGTGGAAATACATACATATTTACGTGTGTGGAAATACATACATATTCACGTGTTAGACTCAAATGTGTGGAAATACATACATATTCACGAGTACAAAATAAAGATTATTAAATTTTTGCAAAAAAAATCCATATGACGCATGGTTATGAGTAGCGTACTAATACCACATTGCTTTCGACAATCTTGAAAGTTTGAACAAAAATTAAATGGCTCCAAACTCGGCCGGGTTAAGATTCAAATGTGTGGAAATACATACATATTCACGTGAACAAAATAAGAACTCGATCAAAGATTATGAAATTTTTGCAAAAAAATCCATATACTACATTGCTTTTGACAATCTTGAAAATTTTAACAAAAATTAAGTTGCTCCAAAATCGGTCGGGTTTAGACTCAAATGTGTGGAAATACATATATATTTACGTGTACAAAATAAGAACTCGATTAAAGATGATGAAATTTTTGCAAAAAAATCCATATGACCCATTGTTATGAGTAGCGTACTCATACCACATTGCTTTTGACAATCTTAAAATTTGAACAAAAATTGAGTTCCTCCAAAATCGGTCGGGTTTAGACTCAAATGTGTGTAAATACATATGTATATACTAACGTGTACAAAATAAGAACTCGATTAAAGATGATACAATTTTTGCAAAAAAATTCATATGACGCGTTGTTATGAGAAGCGTATTCATATCACATTGCTTTCGACAATCTGGAAAATTTGAAAAAAAATTAAGTTGCTCCAAAATCGGTCGGGTTTAGACTCAAATGTGTGGAAATACATATGTATATACTAACGTGTACAAAATAAGAACTCGATTAAAGATGATGAAATTTTTGCAAAAAAATCCATATGACCCATTGTTATGAGTCGCATACTCATACCATATTGCTTTTGACAATCTTGAAAATTTGAACAAAAATTAAGTTGCTTCAAAATCGGTCGGGTTTAGACTCAAATGTGTGGAAATACATATATACTAACGTGTACAAAATAAGAACTCGATTAAAGATGATGAAGTTTTTGCAAAAATATCCATATGACCCATTGTTATGAGTAGCGTACTCATACCACATTGCTTTTGACAATCTTGAAAATTTTAACAAAAATAAAGTTGCTACAAAATCGGTCGGGTGTAGACTCAAATGTGTGTAAATACATGTATACTAACGTGCACAAAATAAGAACTCGATTAAAGATGATGCAATTTTTGCAAAAAAATCCATATGACGCATTGTTATGAGTTGCGTACTCATACCACATTGGTTTCGAGAATGTTGAAAATTTGAACAAAAATAAGGTTGCTCCAAAATCGGTCGGGTTTTGACTCAAATGTGTGGGTTTATTCACGTGTACAAATTAAGAACCCGATTAAAGATGATGAAATTTTTTCAAAAAAATCCATATGACCCATTGTTATGAGTAGCATACTCATACCACATTGCTTTTGACAATCTTGAAAATTTTAACAAAAATTAAGTTGCTCCAAAATCGGTCGGGTTTAGACTCAAATGTGTGGAAATACATATATATTCACGTGTACAAAATAAGAACTCGATTAAAGATGATGAAATTTTTGCAAAAAAATCCATATGACCCATTGTTATGAGTAGCATACTCATACCACATTGCTTTTGACAATCTTGAAAATTTGAACAAAAATTAAGTTGCTTCAAAATCGGTCGGGTTTAGACTCAAATGTGTGGAAATACATATATGTATATTCACGTGTACAAAATAAGAACTCGAAAAAAGATGATGAAATTTTTGCAAAAAAATCCATATGACGCACTGTTATGAGTTGCGTACTGCTGCTTTTGACAATCTTGAAAATTTTAACACAAATTAACTTGCTCCCAAATCGGCGGGTTTAGACTCAAATGAGTGAAAATACATATATATTCACGTGAACAAAATAAGAACTCGATAAAAGATGATGAAATTTTTGCAAAAAAATCCATATGACGCATTGTTATGAGTTGCGTACTCATACCACATTGCTTTCGATAATCTTTAAAATTTGAACAAAAATTAAGTTGCTCCAAAATCGGTCGGGTTTAGACTCAAATGTGTGGAAATACATACATATTTACGTGTGTGGAAATACATACATATTCACGTGTTAGACTCAAATGTGTGGAAATACATACATATTCACGAGTACAAAATAAAGATTATTAAATTTTTGCAAAAAAAATCCATATGACGCATGGTTATGAGTAGCGTACTAATACCACATTGCTTTCGACAATCTTGAAAGTTTGAACAAAAATTAAATGGCTTCAAACTCGGCCGGGTTAAGATTCAAATGTGTGGAAATACATACATATTCACGTGAACAAAATAAGAACTCGATCAAAGATTATGAAATTTTTGCAAAAAAATCCATATACTACATTGCTTTTGACAATCTTGAAAATTTGAACAAAAATTGAGTTGCTCCAAAATCGGTCGGGTTTAGACTCAAATGTGTGGAAATACATATATATTCACGTGTACAAAATAAGAACTCGATTAAAGATGATGAAATTTTTGCAAAAAAATCCATATGACCCATTGTTATGAGTAGCGTACTCATACCACATTGCTTTTGACAATCTTAAAATTTGAACAAAAATTGAGTTCCTCCAAAATCGGTCGGGTTTAGACTCAAATGTGTGTAAATACATATGTATATACTAACGTGTACAAAATAAGAACTCGATTAAAGATGATAAAATTTTTGCAAAAAATTCATATGACGCGTTGTTATGAGAAGCGTATTCATATCACATTGCTTTCGACAATCTGGAAAATTTGAAAAAAAATTAATTTGCTCCAAAATCGGTCGGGTTTAGACTCAAATGTGTGGAAATACATATGTATATACTAACGTGTACAAAATAAGAACTCGATTAAAGATGATGAAATTTTTGCAAAAAAATCCATATGACCCATTGCTATGAGTAGCATACTCATACCACATTGCTTTTGACAATCTTGAAAATTTGAACAAAAATTAAGTTGCTTCAAAATCGGTCGGGTTTAGACTCAAATGTGTGGAAATATATATATACTAACGTGTACAAAATAAGAACTCGATTAAAGATGATGAAGTTTTTGCAAAAATATCCATATGACCCATTGTTATGAGTAGCGTACTTATACCACATTGCTTTTGACAATCTTGAAAATTTTAACAAAAATAAAGTTGCTACAAAATCGGTCGGGTGTAGACTCAAATGTGTGTAAATACATATATATTCACGTGTACAAAATAAGAACCCGATTAAAGAATATGAAATTTTTGCAAAAAAATCCATATGACCCATTGTTATGAGTAGCGTACTCATACCACATTGCTTTCGACAATCTTGAAAATTTTAACACAAATTAACTTGCTCCCAAATCGGCGGGTTAAGACTCAAATGTGTGAAAAGACATATATATTCACGTGAACAAAATAAGAACTCGATTAAAGATGATGAAGTTTTTGCAAAAATATCCATATGACCCATTGTTATGAGTAGCGTACTCATACCACATTGCTTTGGACAATCTTGAAAATTTGAACAAAATTTAAGTTGCTCCAAAATCGGTCGGGTTTAGACTCAAATATACCACATTGCTTTTGACAATCTTGAAAATTTGAACAAAAATTAAGTTGCTCCAAAATCGGTCGGGTTTAGACTCAAATGTGTGGAAATACATATATATTCACGTGTACAAAATAAGAACTCGATTAAAGAATATGAAATTTTTGCAAAAAAATCCATATGACCCATTGTTATGAGTAGCGTACTCATACCACATTGCTTTTGACAATCTTAAAATTTGAACAAAAATTGAATTCCTCCAAAATCGGTCGGGTTTAGACTCAAATGTGTGTAAATACATATGTATATCCTAACGTGTACAAAATAAGAACTCGATTAAAGATGATAAAATTTTTGCAAAAAAATTCATATGACGCGTTGTTATGAGAAGCGTATTCATATCACATTGCTTTCGACAATCTGGAAAATTTGAAAAAAAATTAAGTTGCTCCAAAATCGGTCGGGTTTAGACTCAAATGTGTGGAAATACATATGTATATACTAACGTGTACAAAATAAGAACTCGATTAAAGATGATGAAATTTTTGCAAAAAAATCCATATGACCCATTGTTATGAGTAGCATACTCATACCACATTGCTTTTGACAATCTTGAAAATTTGAACAAAAATTAAGTTGCTTCAAAATCGGTCGGGTTTAGACTCAAATGTGTGGAAATACATATATACTAACGTGTACAAAATAAGAACTCGATTAAAGATGATGAAGTTTTGCAAAAATATCCATATGACCCATTGTTATGAGTAGCGTACTCATACCACATTGCTTTTGACAATCTTGAAAATTTTAACAAAAATAAAGTTGCTACAAAATCGGTCGGGTGTAGACTCAAATGTGTGTAAATACATGTTTACTAACGTGTACAAAATAAAAACTCGATTAAAGATGATGAAATTTTTGCAAAAAAATCCATATGACGCATTGTTATGAGTTGCGTACTCATACCACATTGGTTTCGAGAATGTTGAAAATTTGAACAAAAATAAGGTTGCTCCAAAATCGGTCGGGTTTTGACTCAAATGTGTGGGTTTATTCACGTGTACAAAATAAGAACCCGATTAAAGATGATGAAATTTTTGCAAAAAAATCCATATGACCCATTGTTATGAGTAGCATACTCATACCACATTGCTTTTGACAATCTTGAAAATTTGAACAAAAATTAAGTTGCTCCAAAATCGGTCGGGTTTAGACTCAAATGTGTGGAAATACATATATATTCACGTGTACAAAATAAGAACTCGATTAAAGATGATGAAATTTTTGCAAAAAAATCCATATGACCCATTGTTATGAGTAGCGTACTCATACCACATTGCTTTTGACAATCTTGAAAATTTGAACAAAAATTAAGTTGCTTCAAAATCGGTCGGGTTTAGACTCAAATGTGTGGAAATACATATGTACTAACGTGTACAAAATAAGAACTCGATTAAAGATGATAAAATTTTTGCAAAAAAATTCATATGACGCATTGTTATGAGTAGCGTATTCATATCACATTGCTTTCGACAATCTGGAAAATTTGAAAAAAATTAATTTGGTCCAAAATCGGTCGAGTTTAGACTCAAATGTGTGGAAATACATATATATTAACGTGTACAAAATAAGAACTCGATTAAAGATGATGAAATTTTTGCAAAAAAATCCATATGACGCATTGTTATGAGTTGCGTACTCATACCACATTGGTTTCGAGAATGTTGAAAATTTGAACAAAAATAAGGTTGCTCCAAAATCGGTCGGGTTTTGACTCAAATGTGTGGGTTTATTCACGTGTACAAAATAAGAACCCGATTAAAGATGATGAAATTTTTGCAAAAAAATCCATATGACCCATTGTTATGAGTAGCATACTCATACCACATTGCTTTTGACAATCTTGAAAATTTGAACAAAAATTAAGTTGCTCCAAAATCGGTCGGGTTTAGACTCAAATGTGTGGAAATACATATATATTCACGTGTACAAAATAAGAACTCGATTAAAGATGATGAAATTTTTGCAAAAAAATCCATATGACGCATTGTTATGAGTAGCGTACTCATACCACATTGCTTTGGACAATCTTGAAAATTTGAACAAAATTTAAGTTGCTCCAAAATCGGTCGGGTATAGACTCAAATGTGTAGAAATACATATATATTCACGTGAACAAAATAAGAACTCGATTGAAGATGATGAAATTTTTGCAAAAAAATACATATGACGCATTGTTATGCGTAGCGAACTCATACCACATTGCCTTCGACAATCTTGAAAATTGGAACAAAAATTAAGTTGTTTCAAAATCGGTCGGATTAAGACTCAAATGTGTGGAAATACGTATATACTAACGTGTTCAAAATAAGAACCCGATCAAAGATGATGAAATTTTTGCAAAAAAATCCATATGACCCATTGTTATGAGTAGCATACTCATACCACATTGCTTTTGACAATCTTGAAAATTTGAACAAAAATTAAGTTGCTCCAAAATCGGTCGGGTTTAGACTCAAATGTGTGGAAATACATATATATTCACGTGTACAAAATAAGAACTCGATTAAAGATGATGAAATTTTTGCAAAAAAATCCATATGACCCATTGTTATGAGTAGCGTACTCATACCACATTGCTTTTGACAATCTTGAAAATTTGAACAAAAATTAAGTTGCTTCAAAATCGGTCGGGTTTAGACTCAAATGTGTGTAAATACATATATACTAACGTGTACAAAATAAGAACTCGATTAAAGATGATGAAATTTTTGCAAAAAAATCCATATGACCCATTGTTATGAGTAGCATACTCATACCACATTGCTTTTGACAATCTTGAAAATTTGAACAAAAATTAAGTTGCTTCAAAATCGGTCGGGTTTAGACTCAAATGTGTGGAAATACATATATATTCACGTGTACAAAATAAGAACTCGAAAAAAGATTATTAATTTTTTGCAAAAAAATCCATATGACGCATGGTTATGAGTAGCGTACTAATACCACATTGCTTTCGACAATCTTGAAAGTTTGAACAAAAATTAAATGGCTCCAAACTCGGCCGGGTTAAGATTCAAATGTGTGGAAATACATACATATTCACGTGAACAAAATAAGAACTCGATCAAAGGTTATGAAATTTTTGCAAAAAAATCCATATTACCCATTGTTATGAGTAGCGTACTCATACCACATTGCTTTTGACAATCTTAAAAATTTCAACAAAAATTGAGTTGCTCCAAAATCGGTCGGGTTTAGACTCAAATGTGTGTAGATACATATGTATATACTAACGTGTACAAAATAAGAACTCGAATAAAGATGATGAAATTTTTGCACAAAAATTCCATATGACGCACTGTTATGAGTAGCGTACTCATACCACATTGCTCTCGACAATCTTGAAAATTTGAACAAAATTAAGTTGCTCCAAAAGCAGTCGGGTTTAGACTCAAATGTGTGGAAATACATATATATTAACGTGTACAAAATAAGAACTCGAATAAAGATGATGAAATTTTTGCACAAAAATTCCATATGACGCATGGTTATGAGTTGCGTATTCATACCACATTGCTTTCGACAATCTTGAAAATTTGAACAAAAATTAAGTTGCTCCAAAATCGGTCGGGTTTAGACTCAAATGTGTGGAAATACATATATATTCACGTGTACAAAATAAGAACTCGATTAAAGATGATGAAATTTTTGCAAAAAAATCCATATGACCCATTGTTATGAGTAGCGTACTCATACCACATTGCTTTTGACAATCTTGAAAATTTGAACAAAAATTAAGTTGCTTCAAAATCGGTCGGGTGTAGACTCAAATGTGTGGAAATACATATATACTAACGTGTACAAAATAAGAACTCGATTAAAGATGATAAAATTTTTGCAAAAAAATTCATATGACGCATTGTTATGAGTAGCGTATTCATATCACATTGCTTTCGACAATCTGGAAAATTTGAAAAAAATTAATTTGGTCCAAAATCGGTCGAGTTTAGACTCAAATGTGTGGCAATACATATATATTAACGTGTACAAAATAAGAACTCGATTAAAGATGATGAAATTTTTGCAAAAAATCCATATGACGCATTGTTATGAGTTGCGTACTCATACCACATTGGTTTCGAGAATGTTGAAAATTTGAACAAAAATAAGGTTGCTCCAAAATCGGTCGGGTTTTGACTCAAATGTGTGGGTTTATTCACGTGTACAAAATAAGAACCCGATTAAAGATGATGAAATTTTTGCAAAAAAATCCATATGACCCATTGTTATGAGTAGCATACTCATACCACATTGCTTTTGACAATCTTGAAAATTTGAACAAAAATTAAGTTGCTCCAAAATCGGTCGGGTTTAGACTCAAATGTGTGTAAATACATGTATACTAACGTGTACAAAATAAAAACTCGATTAAAGATGATGAAATTTTTGCAAAAAAATCCATATGACGCATTGTTATGAGTTGCGTACTCATACCACATTGGTTTCGAGAATGTTGAAAATTTGAACAAAAATAAGGTTGCTCCAAAATCGGTCGGGTTTTGACTCAAATGTGTGGGTTTATTCACGTGTACAAAATAAGAACCCGATTAAAGATGATGAAATTTTTGCAAAAAAATCCATATGACCCATTGTTATGAGTAGCATACTCATACCACATTGCTTTTGACAATCTTGAAAATTTGAACAAAAATTAAGTTGCTCCAAAATCGGTCGGGTTTAGACTCAAATGTGTGGAAATACATATATATTCACGTGTACAAAATAAGAACTCGATTGAAGATGATGAAATTTTTGCAAAAAAATCCATATGACGCATTGTTATGAGTAGCGTACTCATACCACATTGCTTTGGACAATCTTGAAAATTTGAACAAAATTTAAGTTGCTCCAAAATCGGTCGGGTATAGACTCAAATGTGTAGAAATACATATATATTCACGTGAACAAAATAAGAACTCGATTGAAGATGATGAAATTTTTGCAAAAAAATACATATGACGCATTGTTATGCGTAGCGAACTCATACCACATTGCCTTCGACAATCTTGAAAATTGGAACAAAAATTAAGTTGTTTTAAAATCGGTCGGATTTAGACTCAAATGTGTGGAAATACGTATATACTAACGTGTTCAAAATAAGAACCCGATCAAAGATGATGAAATTTTTGCAAAAAAATCCATATGACCCATTGTTATGAGTAGCATACTCATACCACATTGCTTTTGACAATCTTGAAAATTTGAACAAAAATTAAGTTGCTCCAAAATCGGTCGGGTTTAGACTCAAATGTGTGGAAATACATATATATTCACGTGCACAAAATAAGAACTCGATTAAAGATGATGAAATTTTTGCAAAAAAATCCATATGACCCATTGTTATGAGTAGCGTACTCATACCACATTGCTTTTGACAATCTTGAAAATTTGAACAAAAATTAAGTTGCTTCAAAATCGGTCGGGTTTAGACTCAAATGTGTGTAAATACATATATACTAACGTGTACAAAATAAGAACTCGATTAAAGATGATGAAATTTTTGCAAAAAAATCCATATGACCCATTGTTATGAGTAGCATACTCATACCACATTGCTTTTGACAATCTTGAAAATTTGAACAAAAATTAAGTTGCTTCAAAATCGGTCGGGTTTAGACTCAAATGTGTGGAAATACATATATATTCACGTGTACAAAATAAGAACTCGAAAAAAGATTATTAAATTTTTGCAAAAAAATCCATATGACGCATGGTTATGAGTAGCGTACTAATACCACATTGCTTTCGACAATCTTGAAAGTTTGAACAAAAATTAAATGGCTCCAAACTCGGCCGGGTTAAGATTCAAATGTGTGGAAATACATACATATTCACGTGAACAAAATAAGAACTCGATCAAAGATTATGAAATTTTTGCAAAAAAATCCATATTACCCATTGTTATGAGTAGCGTACTCATACCACATTGCTTTTGACAATCTTAAAAATTTGAACAAAAATTGAGTTGCTCCAAAATCGGTCGGGTTTAGACTCAAATGTGTGTAAATACATATGTATATACTAACGTGTACAAAATAAGAACTCGAATAAAGATGATGAAATTTTTGAACAAAAATTCCATATGACACACTGTTATGAGTAGCGTACTCATACCACATTGCTCTCGACAATCTTGAAAATTTGAACAAAATTAAGTTGCTCCAAAAGCAGTCGGGTTTAGACTCAAATGTGTGGAAATACATATATATTAACGTGTACAAAATAAGAACTCGAATAAAGATGATGAAATTTTTGCACAAAAATTCCATATGACGCATTGTTATGAGTTGCGTATTCATACCACATTGCTTTCGACAATCTTGAAAATTTTAACACAAATTAACTTGCTCCTAAATCGGCGGGTTAAGACTCAAATGTGTGAAAAGACATATATATTCACGTGAACAAAATAAGAACTCGAAAAAAGATGATGAAATTTTTGCAAAAAAATCCATATGACGCATGGTTATGGGTTGCGTACTCATACCACATTGCTTTCGACAATCTTGAAAATTTTAACACAAATTAACTTGCTCCCAAATCGGCGGGTTAAGACTCAAATGTGTGAAAAGACATATATATTCACGTGAACAAAATAAGAACTCGAAAAAAGATGATGAAATTTTTGCAAAAAAATCCATATGACGCATTGTTATGAGTAGCGTACTCATACCACATAGCTTTGGACAATCTTGAAAATTTGAACAAAATTTAAGTTGCTCCAAAATCGGTCGGGTATAGACTCAAATGTGTAGAAATACATATATATTCACGTGAACAAAATAAGAACTCGATTGAAGATGATGAAATTTTTGCAAAAAAATACATATGACGCATTGTTATGCGTAGCGAACTCATAGCACATTGCCTTCGACAATCTTGAAAATTGGAACAAAAATTAAGTTGTTTCAAAATCGGTCGGATTTAGACTCAAATGTGTGGAAATACGTATATACTAACGTGTTCAAAATAAGAACCCGATTAAAGATGATGAAATTTTTGCAAAAAAATCCATATGACCCATTGTTATGAGTAGCATACTCATACCACATTGCTTTTGACAATCTTGAAAATTTGAACAAAAATTAAGTTGCTCCAAAATCGGTCGGGTTTAGACTCAAATGTGTGGAAATACATATATATTCACGTGTACAAAATAAGAACTCGATTAAAGATGATGAAATTTTTGCAAAAAAATCCATATGACCCATTGTTATGAGTAGCGTACTCATACCACATTGCTTTTGACAATCTTAAAAATTGGAACAAAAATTAAGTTGCTTCAAAATCGGTCGGGTGTAGACTCAAATGTGTGTAAATACATATATACTAACGTGTACAAAATAAGAACTCGATTAAAGATGATGAAATTTTTGCAAAAAAATCCATATGACCCATTGTTATGAGTAGCATACTCATACCACATTGCTTTTGACAATCTTGAAAATTTGAACAAAAATTAAGTTGCTTCAAAATCGGTGGGGTTTAGACTCAAATGTGTGGAAATACATATATACTAACGTGTACAAAATAAGAACTCGATTAAAGATGATGAAGTTTTTGCAAAAAAATCCATATGACCCATTGTTATGAGTAGCGTACTCATACCACATTGCTTTTGACAATCTTGAAAATTTTAACAAAAATAAAGTTGCTACAAAATCGGTCGGGTTTAGACTCAAATGTGTGGAAATACATATATATTAACGTGTACAAAATAAGAACTCTAATAAAGATGATGAAAATTTTGCACAAAAATTCCATATGACGCATTGTTATGAGTAGCGTATTCATACCACATTGCTTTCGACAATCTTGAAAATTTTAACACAAATTAAGTTGCCCCCAAATCGGCGGAATAAGACTCAAATGTGTGAAAATACATATATATTCACGTGAACAAAATAAGAACTCGAAAGAAGATGATGAAATTTTTGCGAAAAAATCCATATGACGCACTGTTATGAGTTGCGTACTCATACCACATTGCTTTCGAGAATGTTGAAAATTTGAACAAAAATAAGGTTGCTCCAAAATCGGTCGGGTTTAGCCTCAAACGTGTGGAAATACATATATATTAACGTGTACAAAATAAGAACTCGAATAAAGATGATGAAATTTTTGCACAAAAATTCCATATGACGCACTGTTATGAGTAGCGTACTCATACCACATTGCTCTCGACAATCTTGAAAATTTGAACAAAATTAAGTTGCTCCAAAAGCAGTCGGGTTAAGACTCAAATGTGTGAAAATACATATATATTCACGTGAACAAAATAAGAACTCGAAAGAAGATGATGAAATTTTTGCGAAAAAATCCATATGACGCACTGTTATGAGTTGCGTACTCATACCACATTGGTTTCAAGAATGTTGAAAATTTGAACAAAAATAAGGTTGCTCCAAAATCGGTCGGGTTTTGACTCAAATGTGTGGGTTTATTCACGTGTACAAAATAAGAACCCGATTAAAGATGATGAAGTTTTTGCAAAAAAATCCATATGACCCATTGTTATGAGTAGCGTACTCATACCACATTGCTTTTGACAATCTTGAAAATTTTAACAAAAATAAAGTTGCTACAAAATCGGTCGGGTTTAGACTCAAATGTGTGGAAATACATATATACTAACGTGTACAAAATAAGAACTCGATTAAAGATGATACAATTTTTGCAAAAAAATTCATATGACGCATTGTTATGAGTAGCGTATTCATATCACATTGCTTTCGACAATCTGGAAAATTTGAAAAAAATTAATTTGGTCCAAAATCGGTCGAGTTTAGACTCAAATGTGTGGAAATACATATATATTAACGTGTACAAAATAAGAACTCTAATAAAGATGATGAAAATTTTGCACAAAAATTCCATATGACGCATTGTTATGAGTAGCGTATTCATACCACATTGCTTTCGACAATCTTGAAAATTTTAACACAAATTAAGTTGCCTTCAAATCGGCGGAATAAGACTCAAATGTGTGAAAATACATATATATTCCCGTGAACAAAATAAGAACTCGAAAGAAGATGATGAAATTTTTGCGAAAAAATCCATATGACGCACTGTTATGAGTTGCGTACTCATACCACATTGCTTTCGAGAATGTTGAAAATTTGAACATAAATAAGGTTGCTCCAAAATCGGTCGGGTTTAGCCTCAAACGTGTGGAAATACATATATATTAACGTGTACAAAATAAGAACTCGAATAAAGATGATGAAATTTTTGCACAAAAATTCCATATGACGCACTGTTATGAGTAGCGTACTCATACCACATTGCTCTCGACAATCTTGAAAATTTGAACAAAATTAAGTTGCTCCAAAAGCAGTCGAGTTTAGACTCAAATGTGTGGAAATACATATATATTAACGTGTACAAAATAAGAACTCTAATAAAGATGATGAAAATTTTGCACAAAAATTCCATATGACGCATTGTTATGAGTAGCGTATTCATACCACATTGCTTTCGACAATCTTGAAAATTTTAACACAAATTAAGTTGCTCCCAAATCGGCGGGTTAAGACTCAAATGTGTGAAAATACATATATATTCACGTGAACAAAGTAAGAACTCGATTAAAGATGATGAAATTTTTGCAAAAAAATCCATATGACGCATTGTTATGAGTAGCGTACTCATACAACATTGCTTTGGACAATCTTGAAAATTTGAACAAAATTTAAGTTGCTCCAAAATCGGTCATGTATAGACTCAAATGTGTAGAAATACATATATATTCACGTGAACAAAATAAGAACTCGATTGAAGATGATGAAATTTTTGCAAAAAAATACATATGACGCATTGTTATGCGTAGCGAACTCATACCACATTGCCTTCGACAATCTTGAAAATTGGAACAAAAATTAAGTTGTTTCAAAATCGGTCGGATTTAGACTCAAATGTGTGGAAATACATATATATTCACGTGAACAAAATAAGAACTCGAAAGAAGATGATGAAATTTTTGCGAAAAAATCCATATGACGCACTGTTATGAGTTGCGTACTCATACCACATTGGTTTCAAGAATGTTGAAAATTTGAACAAAAATAAGGTTGCTCCAAAATCGGTCGGGTTTTGACTCAAATGTGTGGGTTTATTCACGTGTACAAAATAAGAACCCGATTAAAGATGATGAAGTTTTTGCAAAAAAATCCATATGACCCATTGTTATGAGTAGCGTACTCATACCACATTGCTTTTGACAATCTTGAAAATTTTAACAAAAATAAAGTTGCTACAAAATCCGTCGGGTTTAGACTCAAATGTGTGGAAATACATATATACTAACGTGTACA
Organism: Philophylla caesio; assembly: GCA_963971545.1. Lineage (NCBI taxonomy): Eukaryota > Metazoa > Arthropoda > Insecta > Diptera > Tephritidae > Philophylla > Philophylla caesio. The sequence continues at coordinate 22,740,883 of OZ020609.1, read as the reverse complement.
AAATAAGAACTCGATTAAAGATGATAAAATTTTTGCAAAAAAATTCATATGACGCATTGTTATGAGTAGCGTATTCATATCACATTGCTTTCGACAATCTGGAAAATTTGAAAAAAATTAATTTGGTCCAAAATCGGTCGAGTTTAGACTCAAATGTGTGGAAATACATATATATTAACGTGTACAAAATAAGAAGTCGATTAAAGATGATGAAATTTTTGCAAAAAAATCCATATGACGCATTGTTATGAGTTGCGTACTCATACCACATTGGTTTCGAGAATGTTGAAAATTTGAACAAAAATAAGGTTGCTCCAAAATCGGTCGGGTTTTGACTCAAATGTGTGGGTTTATTCACGTGTACAAAATAAGAACCCGATTAAAGATGATGAAATTTTTGCAAAAAAATCCATATGACCCATTGTTATGAGTAGCATACTCATACCACATTGCTTTTGACAATCTTGAAAATTTGAACAAAAATTAAGTTGCTCCAAAATCGGTCGGGTTTAGACTCAAATGTGTGGAAATATATATATATTCACGTGTACAAAATAAGAACTCGATTAAAGATGATGAAATTTTTGCAAAAAAATCCATATGACGCATTGTTATGAGTAGCGTACTCATACCACATTGCTTTGGACAATCTTGAAAATTTGAACAAAATTTAAGTTGCTCCAAAATCGGTCGGGTATAGACTCAAATGTGTAGAAATACATATATATTCACGTGAACAAAATAAGAACTCGATTGAAGATGATGAAATTTTTGCAAAAAAATACATATGACGCATTGTTATGCGTAGCGAACTCATACCACATTGCCTTCGACAATCTTGAAAATTGGAACAAAAATTAAGTTGTTTCAAAATCGGTCGGATTAAGACTCAAATGTGTGGAAATACGTATATACTAACGTGTTCAAAATAAGAACCCGATCAAAGATGATGAAATTTTTGCAAAAAAATCCATATGACCCATTGTTATGAGTAGCATACTCATACCACATTGCTTTTGACAATCTTGAAAATTTGAACAAAAATTAAGTTGCTCCAAAATCGGTCGGGTTTAGACTCAAATGTGTGGAAATACATATATATTCACGTGTACAAAATAAGAACTCGATTAAAGATGATGAAATTTTTGCAAAAAAATCCATATGACCCATTGTTATGAGTAGCGTACTCATACCACATTGCTTTTGACAATCTTGAAAATTTGAACAAAAATTAAGTTGCTTCAAAATCGGTCGGGTTTAGACTCAAATGTGTGTAAATACATATATACTAACGTGTACAAAATAAGAACTCGATTAAAGATGATGAAATTTTTGCAAAAAAATCCATATGACCCATTGTTATGAGTAGCATACTCATACCACATTGCTTTTGACAATCTTGAAAATTTGAACAAAAATTAAGTTGCTTCAAAATCGGTCGGGTTTAGACTCAAATGTGTGGAAATACATATATATTCACGTGTACAAAATAAGAACTCGAAAAAAGATTATTAATTTTTTGCAAAAAAATCCATATGACGCATGGTTATGAGTAGCGTACTAATACCACATTGCTTTCGACAATCTTGAAAGTTTGAACAAAAATTAAATGGCTCCAAACTCGGCCGGGTTAAGATTCAAATGTGTGGAAATACATACATATTCACGTGAACAAAATAAGAACTCGATCAAAGGTTATGAAATTTTTGCAAAAAAATCCATATTACCCATTGTTATGAGTAGCGTACTCATACCACATTGCTTTTGACAATCTTAAAAATTTCAACAAAAATTGAGTTGCTCCAAAATCGGTCGGGTTTAGACTCAAATGTGTGTAGATACATATGTATATACTAACGTGTACAAAATAAGAACTCGAATAAAGATGATGAAATTTTTGCACAAAAATTCCATATGACGCACTGTTATGAGTAGCGTACTCATACCACATTGCTCTCGACAATCTTGAAAATTTGAACAAAATTAAGTTGCTCCAAAAGCAGTCGGGTTTAGACTCAAATGTGTGGAAATACATATATATTAACGTGTACAAAATAAGAACTCGAATAAAGATGATGAAATTTTTGCACAAAAATTCCATATGACGCATGGTTATGAGTTGCGTATTCATACCACATTGCTTTCGACAATCTTGAAAATTTGAACAAAAATTAAGTTGCTCCAAAATCGGTCGGGTTTAGACTCAAATGTGTGGAAATACATATATATTCACGTGTACAAAATAAGAACTCGATTAAAGATGATGAAATTTTTGCAAAAAAATCCATATGACCCATTGTTATGAGTAGCGTACTCATACCACATTGCTTTTGACAATCTTGAAAATTTGAACAAAAATTAAGTTGCTTCAAAATCGGTCGGGTGTAGACTCAAATGTGTGGAAATACATATATACTAACGTGTACAAAATAAGAACTCGATTAAAGATGATAAAATTTTTGCAAAAAAATTCATATGACGCATTGTTATGAGTAGCGTATTCATATCACATTGCTTTCGACAATCTGGAAAATTTGAAAAAAATTAATTTGGTCCAAAATCGGTCGAGTTTAGACTCAAATGTGTGGCAATACATATATATTAACGTGTACAAAATAAGAACTCGATTAAAGATGATGAAATTTTTGCAAAAAATCCATATGACGCATTGTTATGAGTTGCGTACTCATACCACATTGGTTTCGAGAATGTTGAAAATTTGAACAAAAATAAGGTTGCTCCAAAATCGGTCGGGTTTTGACTCAAATGTGTGGGTTTATTCACGTGTACAAAATAAGAACCCGATTAAAGATGATGAAATTTTTGCAAAAAAATCCATATGACCCATTGTTATGAGTAGCATACTCATACCACATTGCTTTTGACAATCTTGAAAATTTGAACAAAAATTAAGTTGCTCCAAAATCGGTCGGGTTTAGACTCAAATGTGTGTAAATACATGTATACTAACGTGTACAAAATAAAAACTCGATTAAAGATGATGAAATTTTTGCAAAAAAATCCATATGACGCATTGTTATGAGTTGCGTACTCATACCACATTGGTTTCGAGAATGTTGAAAATTTGAACAAAAATAAGGTTGCTCCAAAATCGGTCGGGTTTTGACTCAAATGTGTGGGTTTATTCACGTGTACAAAATAAGAACCCGATTAAAGATGATGAAATTTTTGCAAAAAAATCCATATGACCCATTGTTATGAGTAGCATACTCATACCACATTGCTTTTGACAATCTTGAAAATTTGAACAAAAATTAAGTTGCTCCAAAATCGGTCGGGTTTAGACTCAAATGTGTGGAAATACATATATATTCACGTGTACAAAATAAGAACTCGATTGAAGATGATGAAATTTTTGCAAAAAAATCCATATGACGCATTGTTATGAGTAGCGTACTCATACCACATTGCTTTGGACAATCTTGAAAATTTGAACAAAATTTAAGTTGCTCCAAAATCGGTCGGGTATAGACTCAAATGTGTAGAAATACATATATATTCACGTGAACAAAATAAGAACTCGATTGAAGATGATGAAATTTTTGCAAAAAAATACATATGACGCATTGTTATGCGTAGCGAACTCATACCACATTGCCTTCGACAATCTTGAAAATTGGAACAAAAATTAAGTTGTTTTAAAATCGGTCGGATTTAGACTCAAATGTGTGGAAATACGTATATACTAACGTGTTCAAAATAAGAACCCGATCAAAGATGATGAAATTTTTGCAAAAAAATCCATATGACCCATTGTTATGAGTAGCATACTCATACCACATTGCTTTTGACAATCTTGAAAATTTGAACAAAAATTAAGTTGCTCCAAAATCGGTCGGGTTTAGACTCAAATGTGTGGAAATACATATATATTCACGTGCACAAAATAAGAACTCGATTAAAGATGATGAAATTTTTGCAAAAAAATCCATATGACCCATTGTTATGAGTAGCGTACTCATACCACATTGCTTTTGACAATCTTGAAAATTTGAACAAAAATTAAGTTGCTTCAAAATCGGTCGGGTTTAGACTCAAATGTGTGTAAATACATATATACTAACGTGTACAAAATAAGAACTCGATTAAAGATGATGAAATTTTTGCAAAAAAATCCATATGACCCATTGTTATGAGTAGCATACTCATACCACATTGCTTTTGACAATCTTGAAAATTTGAACAAAAATTAAGTTGCTTCAAAATCGGCCGGGTTTAGACTCAAATGTGTGGAAATACATATATATTCACGTGTACAAAATAAGAACTCGAAAAAAGATTATTAAATTTTTGCAAAAAAATCCATATGACGCATGGTTATGAGTAGCGTACTAATACCACATTGCTTTCGACAATCTTGAAAGTTTGAACAAAAATTAAATGGCTCCAAACTCGGCCGGGTTAAGATTCAAATGTGTGGAAATACATACATATTCACGTGAACAAAATAAGAACTCGATCAAAGATTATGAAATTTTTGCAAAAAAATCCATATTACCCATTGTTATGAGTAGCGTACTCATACCACATTGCTTTTGACAATCTTAAAAATTTGAACAAAAATTGAGTTGCTCCAAAATCGGTCGGTTTTAGACTCAAATGTGTGTAAATACATATGTATATACTAACGTGTACAAAATAAGAACTCGAATAAAGATGATGAAATTTTTGAACAAAAATTCCATATGACACACTGTTATGAGTAGCGTACTCATACCACATTGCTCTCGACAATCTTGAAAATTTGAACAAAATTAAGTTGCTCCAAAAGCAGTCGGGTTTAGACTCAAATGTGTGGAAATACATATATATAAACGTGTACAAAATAAGAACTCGAATAAAGATGATGAAATTTTTGCACAAAAATTCCATATGACGCATTGTTATGAGTTGCGTATTCATACCACATTGCTTTCGACAATCTTGAAAATTTTAACACAAATTAACTTGCTCCTAAATCGGCGGGTTAAGACTCAAATGTGTGAAAAGACATATATATTCACGTGAACAAAATAAGAACTCGAAAAAAGATGATGAAATTTTTGCAAAAAAATCCATATGACGCATGGTTATGGGTTGCGTACTCATACCACATTGCTTTCGACAATCTTGAAAATTTTAACACAAATTAACTTGCTCCCAAATCGGCGGGTTAAGACTCAAATGTGTGAAAAGACATATATATTCACGTGAACAAAATAAGAACTCGAAAAAAGATGATGAAATTTTTGCAAAAAAATCCATATGACGCATTGTTATGAGTAGCGTACTCATACCACATAGCTTTGGACAATCTTGAAAATTTGAACAAAATTTAAGTTGCTCCAAAATCGGTCGGGTATAGACTCAAATGTGTAGAAATACATATATATTCACGTGAACAAAATAAGAACTCGATTGAAGATGATGAAATTTTTGCAAAAAAATACATATGACGCATTGTTATGCGTAGCGAACTCATAGCACATTGCCTTCGACAATCTTGAAAATTGGAACAAAAATTAAGTTGTTTCAAAATCGGTCGGATTTAGACTCAAATGTGTGGAAATACGTATATACTAACGTGTTCAAAATAAGAACCCGATTAAAGATGATGAAATTTTTGCAAAAAAATCCATATGACCCATTGTTATGAGTAGCATACTCATACCACATTGCTTTTGACAATCTTGAAAATTTGAACAAAAATTAAGTTGCTCCAAAATCGGTCGGGTTTAGACTCAAATGTGTGGAAATACATATATATTCACGTGTACAAAATAAGAACTCGATTAAAGATGATGAAATTTTTGCAAAAAAATCCATATGACCCATTGTTATGAGTAGCGTACTCATACCACATTGCTTTTGACAATCTTAAAAATTGGAACAAAAATTAAGTTGCTTCAAAATCGGTCGGGTGTAGACTCAAATGTGTGTAAATACATATATACTAACGTGTACAAAATAAGAACTCGATTAAAGATGATGAAATTTTTGCAAAAAAATCCATATGACCCATTGTTATGAGTAGCATACTCATACCACATTGCTTTTGACAATCTTGAAAATTTGAACAAAAATTAAGTTGCTTCAAAATCGGTGGGGTTTAGACTCAAATGTGTGGAAATACATATATACTAACGTGTACAAAATAAGAACTCGATTAAAGATGATGAAGTTTTTGCAAAAAAATCCATATGACCCATTGTTATGAGTAGCGTACTCATACCACATTGCTTTTGACAATCTTGAAAATTTTAACAAAAATAAAGTTGCTACAAAATCGGTCGGGTTTAGACTCAAATGTGTGGAAATACATATATATTAACGTGTACAAAATAAGAACTCTAATAAAGATGATGAAAATTTTGCACAAAAATTCCATATGACGCATTGTTATGAGTAGCGTATTCATACCACATTGCTTTCGACAATCTTGAAAATTTTAACACAAATTAAGTTGCCCCCAAATCGGCGGAATAAGACTCAAATGTGTGAAAATACATATATATTCACGTGAACAAAATAAGAACTCGAAAGAAGATGATGAAATTTTTGCGAAAAAATCCATATGACGCACTGTTATGAGTTGCGTACTCATACCACATTGCTTTCGAGAATGTTGAAAATTTTAACAAAAATAAGGTTGCTCCAAAATCGGTCGGGTTTAGCCTCAAACGTGTGGAAATACATATATATTAACGTGTACAAAATAAGAACTCGAATAAAGATGATGAAATTTTTGCACAAAAATTCCATATGACGCACTGTTATGAGTAGCGTACTCATACCACATTGCTCTCGACAATCTTGAAAATTTGAACAAAATTAAGTTGCTCCAAAAGCAGTCGGGTTAAGACTCAAATGTGTGAAAATACATATATATTCACGTGAACAAAATAAGAACTCGAAAGAAGATGATGAAATTTTTGCGAAAAAATCCATATGACGCACTGTTATGAGTTGCGTACTCATACCACATTGGTTTCAAGAATGTTGAAAATTTGAACAAAAATAAGGTTGCTCCAAAATCGGTCGGGTTTTGACTCAAATGTGTGGGTTTATTCACGTGTACAAAATAAGAACCCGATTAAAGATGATGAAGTTTTTGCAAAAAAATCCATATGACCCATTGTTATGAGTAGCGTACTCATACCACATAGCTTTTGACAATCTTGAAAATTTTAACAAAAATAAAGTTGCTACAAAATCGGTCGGGTTTAGACTCAAATGTGTGGAAATACATATATACTAACGTGTACAAAATAAGAACTCGATTAAAGATGATACAATTTTTGCAAAAAAATTCATATGACGCATTGTTATGAGTAGCGTATTCATATCACATTGCTTTCGACAATCTGGAAAATTTGAAAAAAATTAATTTGGTCCAAAATCGGTCGAGTTTAGACTCAAATGTGTGGAAATACATATATATTAACGTGTACAAAATAAGAACTCTAATAAAGATGATGAAAATTTTGCACAAAAATTCCATATGACGCATTGTTATGAGTAGCGTATTCATACCACATTGCTTTCGACAATCTTGAAAATTTTAACACAAATTAAGTTGCCTTCAAATCGGCGGAATAAGACTCAAATGTGTGAAAATGAAACAAAAATAAGGTTGCTCCAAAATCGGTCGGGTTTTGACTCAAATGTGTGGGTTTATTCACGTGTACAAAATAAGAACCCGATTAAAGATGATGAAGTTTTTGCAAAAAAATCCATATGACCCATTGTTATGAGTAGCGTACTCATACCACATTGCTTTTGACAATCTTGAAAATTTTAACAAAAATAAAGTTGCTACAAAATCCGTCGGGTTTAGACTCAAATGTGTGGAAATACATATATACTAACGTGTACAAAATAAGAACTCGATTAAAGATGATAAAATTTTTGCAAAAAAATTCATATGACGCATTGTTATGAGTAGCGTATTCATATCACATTGCTTTCGACAATCTGGAAAATTTGAAAAAAATTAATTTGGTCCAAAATCGGTCGAGTTTAGACTCAAATGTGTGGAAATACATATATATTAACGTGTACAAAATAAGAACTCTAATAATGATGATGAAAATTTTGCACAAAAATTCCATATGACGCATTGTTATGAGTAGCGTATTCATACCACATTGCTTTCGACAATCTTGAAAATTTTAACACAAATTAAGTTGCCCCCAAATCGGCGGAATAAGACTCAAATGTGTGAAAATACATATATATTCACGTGAACAAAATAAGAACTCGAAAGAAGATGATGAAATTTTTGCGAAAAAATCCATATGACGCACTGTTATGAGTTGCGTATTCATATCACATTGCTTTCGACAATCTGGAAAATTTGAAAAAAATTAATTTGGTCCAAAATCGGTCGAGTTTAGACTCAAATGTGTGGAAATACATATATATTAACGTGTACAAAATAAGAACTCTAATAAAGATGATGAAAATTTTGCACAAAAATTCCATATGACGCATTGTTATGAGTAGCGTATTCATACCACATTGCTTTCGACAATCTTGAAAATTTTAACACAAATTAAGTTGCCTTCAAATCGGCGGAATAAGACTCAAATGTGTGAAAATACATATATATTCACGTGAACAAAATAAGAACTCGAAAGAAGATGATGAAATTTTTGCGAAAAAATCCATATGACGCACTGTTATGAGTTGCGTACTCATACCACATTGCTTTCGAGAATGTTGAAAATTTGAACAAAAATAAGGTTGCTCCAAAATCGGTCGGGTTTAGCCTCAAACGTGTGGAAATACATATATATTAACGTGTACAAAATAAGAACTCGAATAAAGATGATGAAATTTTTGCACAAAAATTCCATATGACGCACTGTTATGAGTAGCGTACTCATACCACATTGCTCTCGACAATCTTGAAAATTTGAACAAAATTAAGTTGCTCCAAAAGCAGTCGGGTTAAGACTCAAATGTGTGAAAATACATATATATTCACGTGAACAAAATAAGAACTCGAAAGAAGATGATGAAATTTTTGCGAAAAAATCCATATGACGCACTGTTATGAGTTGCGTACTCATACCACATTGGTTTCAAGAATGTTGAAAATTTGAACAAAAATAAGGTTGCTCCAAAATCGGTCGGGTTTTGACTCAAATGTGTGGGTTTATTCACGTGTACAAAATAAGAACCCGATTAAAGATGATGAAGTTTTTGCAAAAAAATCCATATGACCCATTGTTATGAGTAGCGTACTCATACCACATTGCTTTTGACAATCTTGAAAATTTTAACAAAAATAAAGTTGCTACAAAATCGGTCGGGTTTAGACTCAAATGTGTGGAAATACATATATACTAACGTGTACAAAATAAGAACTCGATTAAAGATGATACAATTTTTGCAAAAAAATTCATATGACGCATTGTTATGAGTAGCGTATTCATATCACATTGCTTTCGACAATCTGGAAAATTTGAAAAAAATTAATTTGGTCCAAAATCGGTCGAGTTTAGACTCAAATGTGTGGAAATACATATATATTAACGTGTACAAAATAAGAACTCTAATAAAGATGATGAAAATTTTGCACAAAAATTCCATATGACGCATTGTTATGAGTAGCGTATTCATACCACATTGCTTTCGACAATCTTGAAAATTTTAACACAAATTAAGTTGCCTTCAAATCGGCGGAATAAGACTCAAATGTGTGAAAATACATATATATTCACGTGAACAAAATAAGAACTCGAAAGAAGATGATGAAATTTTTGCGAAAAAATCCATATGACGCACTGTTATGAGTTGCGTACTCATACCACATTGCTTTCGAGAATGTTGAAAATTTGAACATAAATAAGGTTGCTCCAAAATCGGTCGGGTTTAGCCTCAAACGTGTGGAAATACATATATATTAACGTGTACAAAATAAGAACTCGAATAAAGATGATGAAATTTTTGCACAAAAATTCCATATGACGCACTGTTATGAGTAGCGTACTCATACCACATTGCTCTCGACAATCTTGAAAATTTGAACAAAATTAAGTTGCTCCAAAAGCAGTCGAGTTTAGACTCAAATGTGTGGAAATACATATATATTAACGTGTACAAAATAAGAACTCTAATAAAGATGATGAAAATTTTGCACAAAAATTCCATATGACGCATTGTTATGAGTAGCGTATTCATACCACATTGCTTTCGACAATCTTGAAAATTTTAACACAAATTAAGTTGCTCCCAAATCGGCGGGTTAAGACTCAAATGTGTGAAAATACATATATATTCACGTGAACAAAGTAAGAACTCGATTAAAGATGATGAAATTTTTGCAAAAAAATCCATATGACGCATTGTTATGAGTAGCGTACTCATACAACATTGCTTTGGACAATCTTGAAAATTTGAACAAAATTTAAGTTGTTCCAAAATCGGTCATGTATAGACTCAAATGTGTAGAAATACATATATATTCACGTGAACAAAATAAGAACTCGATTGAAGATGATGAAATTTTTGCAAAAAAATACATATGACGCATTGTTATGCGTAGCGAACTCATACCACATTGCCTTCGACAATCTTGAAAATTGGAACAAAAATTAAGTTGTTTCAAAATCGGTCGGATATAGACTCAAATGTGTGGAAATACATATATATTCACGTGAACAAAATAAGAACTCGAAAGAAGATGATGAAATTTTTGCGAAAAAATCCATATGACGCACTGTTATGAGTTGCGTACTCATACCACATTGGTTTCAAGAATGTTGAAAATTTGAACAAAAATAAGGTTGCTCCAAAATCGGTCGGGTTTTGACTCAAATGTGTGGGTTTATTCACGTGTACAAAATAAGAACCCGATTAAAGATGATGAAGTTTTTGCAAAAAAATCCATATGACCCATTGTTATGAGTAGCGTACTCATACCACATTGCTTTTGACAATCTTGAAAATTTTAACAAAAATAAAGTTGCTACAAAATCCGTCGGGTTTAGACTCAAATGTGTGGAAATACATATATACTAACGTGTACAAAATAAGAACTCGATTAAAGATGATAAAATTTTTGCAAAAAAATTCATATGACGCATTGTTATGAGTAGCGTATTCATATCACATTGCTTTCGACAATCTGGAAAATTTGAAAAAAATTAATTTGGTCCAAAATCGGTCGAGTTTAGACTCAAATGTGTGGAAATACATATATATTAACGTGTACAAAATAAGAACTCTAATAATGATGATGAAAATTTTGCACAAAAATTCCATATGACGCATTGTTATGAGTAGCGTATTCATACCACATTGCTTTCGACAATCTTGAAAATTTTAACACAAATTAAGTTGCCCCCAAATCGGCGGAATAAGACTCAAATGTGTGAAAATACATATATATTCACGTGAACAAAATAAGAACTCGAAAGAAGATGATGAAATTTTTGCGAAAAAATCCATATGACGCACTGTTATGAGTTGCGTACTCATACCACATTGCTTTCGAGAATGTTGAAAATTTGAACAAAAATAAGGTTGCTCCAAAATCGGTCGGGTTTAGCCTCAAACGTGTGGAAATACATATATATTAACGTGTACAAAATAAGAAATCGAATAAAGATGATGAAATTTTTGCACAAAAATTCCATATGACGCACTGTTATGAGTAGCGTACTCATACCACATTGCTCTCGACAATCTTGAAAATTTGAACAAAATTAAGTTGCTCCAAAAGCAGTCGGGTTTAGACTCAAATGTGTGGAAATACATATATATTAACGTGTACAAAATAAGAACTCGAATAAAGATGATGAAATTTTTGCACAAAAATTCCATATGACGCATTGTTATGAGTTGCGTATTCATACCACATTGCTTCCGACAATTTTGAAAATTTGAACAAAATTTAAGTTGCTCCAAAATCGGTCGGGTATAGACTCAAATGTGTAGAAATACATATATATTCACGTGAACAAAATAAGAACTCGATAAAAGATGATGAAATTTTTGCAAAAAAATTCATATGACGCGTTGTTATGAGAAGCGTACTCATACCACATTGCTTTTGACAATCTTAAAATTTGAACAAAAATTGAGTTCCTCCAAAATCGGTCGGGTATAGACTCAAATGTGTGGAAATACGTATATACTAACGTGTTCAAAATAAGAACCCGATTAAAGATGATGAAATTTTTGCAAAAAAATCCATGACCCATTGTTATGAGTAGCATACTCCACATTGCTTTTGACAATCTTGAAAATTTGAACAAAAATTAAGTTGCTTCAAAATCGGTCGGGTTTAGACTCAAATGTGTGGAAATACATATATATTCACGTGTACAAAATAAGAACTCGAAAAAAGATGATGAAATTTTTGCAAAAAAATCCATATGACGCACTGTTATGAGTTGCGTACTCATACCACAGTGCTTTCGACAATCTTGAAAATTTTAACACAAATTAACTTGCTCCCAAATCGGCGGGTTAAGACTCAAATGTGTGAAAATACATATATATTCACGTGAACAAAGTAAGAACTCGATTAAAGATGATGAAATTTTTGCAAAAAAATCCATATGACGCATTGTTATGAGTAGCGTACTCATACCACATTGCTTTGGACAATCTTGAAAATTTGAACAAAATTTAAGTTGCTCCAAAATCGGTCGGGTATAGACTCAAATGTGTAGAAATACATATATATTCACGTGAACAAAGTAAGAACTCGATTAAAGATGATGAAATTTTTGCAAAAAAATACATATGAGGCATTGTTATGCGTAGCGAACTCATACCACATTGCCTTCGACAATCTTGAAAATTGGAACAAAAATTAAGTTGTTTCAAAATCGGTCGGATTTAGACTCAAATGTGTGGAAATACGTATATACTAACGTGTTCAAAATAAGAACCCGATTAAAGATGATGAAATTTTTGCAAAAAAATCCATATGACCCATTGTTATGAGTAGCATACTCATACCACATTGCTTTTGACAATCTTGAAAATTTGAACAAAAATTAAGTTGCTTCAAAATCGGTCGGGTTTAGACTCAAATGTGTGTAAATACATATATACTAACGTGTACAAAATAAGAACTCGAGTAAAGATGATGAAATTTTTGCAAAAAAATCCATATGACCCATTGTTATGAGTAGCATACTCATACCACATTGCTTTTGACAATCTTGAAAATTTGAACAAAAATTAAGTTGCTTCAAAATCGGTCGGGTTTAGACTAAAATGTGTGAAAATACATATATATTCACGTGAACAAAGTAAGAACTCGATTAAAGATGATGAAATTTTTGCAAAAAAATCCATATGACGCATTGTTATGAGTTGCTTATTCATACCACATTGGTTTCGAGAATGTTGAAAATTTGAACAAAAATAAGGTTGCCCCAAAATCGGTCGGGTTTAGCCTCAAACGTGTGGAAATACATATATACTAACGTGTACAAAATAAGAACTCGATTAAAGATGATGAAATTTTTGCAAAAAAATCCATGACCCATTGTTATGAGTAGCATACTCCACATTGCTTTTGACAATCTTGAAAATTTGAACAAAAATTAAGTTGCTTCAAAATCGGTCGGGTTTAGACTCAAATGTGTGGAAATACATATATATTCACGTGTACAAAATAAGAACTCGAAAAAAGATGATGAAATTTTTGCAAAAAAATCCATATGACGCACTGTTATGAGTTGCGTACTCATACCACAGTGCTTTCGACAATCTTGAAAATTTTAACACAAATTAACTTGCTCCCAAATCGGCGGGTTTAGACTCAAATGTGTGAAAATACATATATATTCACGTGAACAAAATAAGAACTCGATAAAAGATGATGAAATTTTTGCAAAAAAATTCATATGACGCGTTGTTATGAGAAGCGTACTCATACCACATTGCTTTTGACAATCTTAAAATTTGAACAAAAATTGAGTTCCTCCAAAATCGGTCGGGTATAGACTCAAATGTGTAGAAATACATATATATTCACGTGAACAAAATAAGAACTCGATTGAAGATGATGAAATTTTTGCACAAAAATTCCATATGACGCATTGTTATGAGTAGCGTATTCATACCACATTGCTTTCGACAATCTTGAAAATTTTAACACAAATTAAGTTGCCCCCAAATCGGCGGAATAAGACTCAAATGTGTGAAAATACATATATATTCACGTGAACAAAATAAGAACTCGATAAAAGATGATGAAATTTTTGCAAAAAAATTCATATGACGCGTTGTTATGAGAAGCGTACTCATACCACATTGCTTTTGACAATCTTAAAATTTGAACAAAAATTATGTTGCTTCAAAATCGGTCGGGTATAGACTCAAATGTGTAGAAATACATATATAATCACGTGTACAAAATAAAAACTCGATTGAAGATGATGAAATTTTTCCAAAAAAATTCATATGACGCATTGTTATGAGTAGCGTACTCATACAACACTGCTTTTGACAATCTTCAAAATTTGAACAAAAATTAAGTTGCTCCAAAATCGGTCGGGTTTAGACTCAAATGAGTGGAAATACATATATCTATAATCACGTGTACAAAATAAAAACTCGATTGAAGATGACGAAATTTTTCCAAAAAAAATCCATATGACCCATTGTTATGAGTAGCGTACTCATACAACATTGCTTTTGACAATCTTTAAAATTTGAACAAAAATTAAGTTGCTTCAAAATCGGTCGGGTTTATACTCAAATGTGTGTAAATACATATATACTAACGTGTACAAAATAAGAACTCGATTAAAGATGATGAAATTTTTGCAAAAAAATCCATGACCCATTGTTATGAGTAGCATACTCATACCACATTGCTTTTGACAATCTTGAAAATTTGAACAAAAATTAAGTTGCTTCAAAATCGGTCGGGTTTAGACTCAAATGTGTGGAAATACATATATATTCACGTGTACAAAATAAGAACTCGAAAAAAGATGATGAAATTTTTGCAAAAAAATCCATATGACGCACTGTTATGAGTTGCGTACTCATACCACAGTGCTTTCGACAATCTTGAAAATTTTAACACAAATTAACTTGCTCCCAAATCGGCGGGTTTAGACTCAAATGTGTGAAAATACATATATATTCACGTGAACAAAATAAGAACTCGATAAAAGATGATGAAATTTTTGCAAAAAAATCCATATGACGCATTTTATGAGTTGCGTACTCATACCACATTGCTTTCGACAATCTTGAAAATTTTAACAAAAATTAAGTTGCTCCAAAATCGGTCGGGTTTAGACTCAAATGTGTGGAAATACATACATATTTACGTGTGTGGAAATACATACATATTCACGTGTTAGACTCAAATGTGTGGAAATACATACATATTCACGAGTACAAAATAAAGATTATTAAATTTTTGCAAAAAAAATCCATATGACGCATGGTTATGAGTAGCGTACTAATACCACATTGCTTTCGACAATCTTGAAAGTTTGAACAAAAATTAAATGGCTCCAAAATCGGTCGGGTTTAGACTCAAATGTGTGGAAATACATATATATTCACGTGTACAAAATAAGAACTCGAAAAAAGATGATGAAATTTTTGCAAAAAAATCCATATGACGCACTGTTATGAGTTGCGTACTCATACCACAGTGCTTTCGACAATCTTGAAAATTTTAACACAAATTAACTTGCTCCCAAATCGGCGGGTTTAGACTCAAATGTGTGAAAATACATATATATTCACGTGAACAAAATAAGAACTCGATAAAAGATGATGAAATTTTTGCAAAAAAATCCATATGACGCATTGTTATGAGTTGCGTACTCATACCACATTGCTTTCGACAATCTTGAAAATTTGAACAAAAATAAGGTTGCTCCAAAATCGGTCGGGTTTTGACTCAAATGTGTGGGTTTATTCACGTGTACAAAATAAGAACCCGATTAAAGATGATGAAGTTTTTGCAAAAAAATCCATATGACCCATTGTTATGAGTAGCGTACTCATACCACATTGCTTTTGACAATCTTGAAAATTTTAACAAAAATAAAGTTGCTACAAAATCGGTCGGGTTTATACTCAAATGTGTGGAAATACATATATACTAACGTGTACAAAATAAGAACTCGATTAAAGATGATAAAATTTTTGCAAAAAAATTCATATGACGCATTGTTATGAGTAGCGTATTCATATCACATTGCTTTCGACAATCTGGAAAATTTGAAAAAAATTAATTTGGTCCAAAATCGGTCGAGTTTAGACTCAAATGTGTGGAAATACATATATATTAACGTGTACAAAATAAGAACTCTAATAAAGATGATGAAAATTTTGCACAAAAATTCCATATGACGCATTGTTATGAGTAGCGTATTCATACCACATTGCTTTCGACAATCTTGAAAATTTTAACACAAATTAAGTTGCCCCCAAATCGGCGGAATAAGACTCAAATGTGTGAAAATACATATATATTCACGTGAACAAAATAAAAACTCGAAAGAAGATGATGAAATTTTTGCGAAAAAATCCATATGACGCACTGTTATGAGTTGCGTACTCATACCACATTGCTTTCGAGAATGTTGAAAATTTGAACAAAAATAAGGTTGCTCCAAAATCGGTCGGGTTTAGCCTGAAACGTGTGGAAATACATATATATTAACGTGTACAAAATAAGAACTCGAATAAAGATGATGAAATTTTTGCACAAAAATTCCATATGACGCACTGTTATGAGTAGCGTACTCATACCACATTGCTCTCGACAATCTTGAAAATTTGAACAAAATTAAGTTGCTCCAAAAGCAGTCGGGTTTAGACTCAAATGTGTGGAAATACATATATATTAACGTGTACAAAATAAGAACTCGAATACAGATGATGAAATTTTTGCACAAAAATTCCATATGACGCATTGTTATGAGTTGCGTATTCATACCACATTGCTTTCGACAATCTTGAAAATTTTAACACAAATTAACTTGCTCCCAAATCGGCGGGTTAAGACTCAAATGTGTGAAAATACATATATATTCACGTGAACAAAGTAAGAACTCGATTAAAGATGATGAAATTTTTGCAAAAAAATCCATATGACGCATTGTTATGAGTAGCGTACTCATACCACATTGCTTTGGACAATCTTGAAAATTTGAACAAAATTTAAGTTGCTCCAAAATCGGTCGGGTATAGACTCAAATGTGTAGAAATACATATATATTCACGTGAACAAAATAAGAACTCGATTGAAGATGATGAAATTTTTGCAAAGAAATACATATGACGCATTGTTATGCGTAGCGAACTCATACCACATTGCCTTCGACAATCTTGAAAATTGGAACAAAAATTAAGTTGTTTCAAAATCGGTCGGATTTAGACTCAAATGTGTGGAAATACGTATATACTAACGTGTTCAAAATAAGAACCCGATTAAAGATGATGAAATTTTTGCAAAAAAATCCATATGACCCATTGTTATGAGTAGCATACTCATACCACATTGCTTTTGACAATCTTGAAAATTTGAACAAAAATTAAGTTGCTTCAAAATCGGTCGGGTTTAGACTCAAATGTGTGTAAATACATATATACTAACGTGTACAAAATAAGAACTCGAGTAAAGATGATGAAATTTTTGCAAAAAAATCCATATGACCCATTGTTATGAGTAGCATACTCATACCACATTGCTTTTGACAATCTTGAAAATTTGAACAAAAATTAAGTTGCTTCAAAATCGGTCGGGTTTAGACTCAAATGTGTGAAAATACATATATATTCACGTGAACAAAGTAAGAACTCGATTAAAGATGATGAAATTTTTGCAAAAAAATCCATATGACGCATTGTTATGAGTTGCTTATTCATACCACATTGGTTTCGAGAATGTTGAAAATTTGAACAAAAATAAGGTTGCCCCAAAATCGGTCGGGTTTAGCCTCAAACGTGTGGAAATACATATATACTAACGTGTACAAAATAAGAACTCGAGTAAAGATGATGAAATTTTTGCAAAAAAATCCATATGACCCATTGTTATGAGTAGCATACTCATACCACATTGCTTTTGACAATCTTGAAAATTTGAACAAAAATTAAGTTGCTTCAAAATCGGTCGGGTTTAGACTCAAATGTGTGAAAATACATATATATTCACGTGAACAAAATAAGAACTCGAAAGAAGATGATGAAATTTTTGCGAAAAAATCCATATGACGCACTGTTATGAGTTGCGTACTCATACCACATTGCTTTCGAGAATGTTGAAAATTTGAACAAAAATAAGGTTGCTCCAAAATCGGTCGGGTTTAGCCTCAAACGTGTGGAAATACATATATACTAACGTGTACAAAATAAGAACTCGAGTAAAGATGATGAAATTTTTGCAAAAAAATCCATATGACCCATTGTTATGAGTAGCATACTCATACCACATTGCTTTTGACAATCTTGAAAATTTGAACAAAAATTAAGCTGCTTCAAAATCGGTCGGGTTTAGACTCAAATGTGTGTAAATACATATATACTAACGTGTACAAAATAAGAACTCGAGTAAAGATGATGAAATTTTTGCAAAAAAATCCATATGACCCATTGTTATGAGTAGCATACTCATACCACATTGCTTTTGACAATCTTGAAAATTTGAACAAAAATTAAGTTGCTCCAAAATCGGTCGGGTATAGACTCAAATGTGTAGAAATACATATATATTCACGTGAACAAAATAAGAACTCGATTGAAGATGATGAAATTTTTGCACAAAAATACATATGACGCATTGTTATGCGTAGCGAACTCTTACCACATTGCCTTCGACAATCTTGAAAATTGGAACAAAAATTAAGTTGTTTCAAAATCGGTCGGATTTAGACTCAAATGTGTGGAAATACGTATATACTAACGTGTTCGAAATAAGAACCCGATTAAAGATGATGAAATTTTTGCAAAAAAATCCATATGACCCATTGTTATGAGTAGCATACTCATACCACATTGCTTTTGACAATCTTGAAAATTTGAACAAAAATTAAGTTGCTCCAAAATGGGTCGGGTTTAGACTCAAATGTGTGACAATACATATATATTCACGTGTACAAAATAAGAACTCGATTAAAGATGATGAAATTTTTGCAAAAAAATCCATATGACCCATTGTTATGAGTAGCGTACTCATACCACATTGCTTTTGACAATCTTGAAAATTGGAACAAAAATTAAGTTGCTTCAAAATCGGTCGGGTTTAGACTCAAATGTGTGTAAATACATATATACTAACGTGTACAAAATAAGAACTCGATTAAAGATGATGAAATTTTTGCAAAAAAATCCATATGACCCATTGTTATGAGTAGCATACTCATACCACATTGCTTTTGACAATCTTGAAAATTTGAACAAAAATTAAGTTGCTCCAAAATCGGTCGGGTTTAGACTCAAATGTGTGGAAATACATATATATTCACGTGTACAAAATAAGAACTCGATTAAAGATGATGAAATTTTTGCAAAAAAATCCATATGACCCATTGTTATGAGTAGCGTACTCATACCACATTGCTTTTGACAATCTTGAAAATTTGAACAAAAATTAAGTTGCTTCAAAATCGGTCGGATTTAGACTCAAATGTGTGGAAATACGTATATACTAACGTGTTCAAAATAAGAACCCGATTAAAGATGATGAAATTTTTGCAAAAAAATCCATATGACCCATTGTTATGAGTAGCATACTCATACCACATTGCTTTTGACAATCTTGAAAATTTGAACAAAAATTAAGTTGCTCCAAAATCGGTCGGGTTTAGACTCAAATGTGTGGAAATACATATATATTCACGTGTACAAAATAAGAACTCGATTAAAGATGATGAAATTTTTGCAAAAAAATCCATATGACGCATTGTTATGAGTAGCGTACTCATACCACATTGCTTTGGACAATCTTGAAAATTTGAACAAAATTTAAGTTGCTCCAAAATCGGTCGGGTATAGACTCAAATGTGTAGAAATACATATATATTCACGTGAACAAAATAAGAACTCGATTGAAGATGATGAAATTTTTGCAAAAAAATACATATGACGCATTGTTATGCGTAGCGAACTCATAACACATTGCCTTCGACAATCTTGAAAATTGGAACAAAAATTAAGTTGTTTCAAAATCGGTCGGATTTAGACTCAAATGTGTGGAAATACGTATATACTAACGTGTTCAAAATAAGAACTCGATTAAAGATGATGAAATTTTTGCAAAAAAATCCATATGACCCATTGTTATGAGTAGCGTACTCATACCACATTGCTTTTGACAATCTTGAAAATTTGAACAAAAATTAAGTTGCTTCAAAATCGGTCGGGTTTAGACTCAAATGTGTGGAAATACATATATACTAACGTGTACAAAATAAGAACTCGATTAAAGATGATAAAATTTTTGCAAAAAAATTCATATGACGCATTGTTATGAGTAGCGTATTCATATCACATTGCTTTCGACAATCTGGAAAATTTGAAAAAAATTAATTTGGTCCAAAATCGGTCGAGTTTAGACTCAAATGTGTGGAAATACATATATATTAACGTGTACAAAATAAGAACTCTAATAAAGATGATGAAAATTTTGCACAAAAATTCCATATGACGCATTGTTATGAGTAGCGTATTCATACCACATTGCTTTCGACAATCTTGAAAATTTTAACACAAATTAAGTTGCCCCCAAATCGGCGGAATAAGACTCAAATGTGTGAAAATACATATATATTCACGTGAACAAAATAAGAACTCGAAAGAAGATGATGAAATTTTTGCGAAAAAATCCATATGACGCACTGTTATGAGTTGCGTACTCATACCACATTGCTTTCGACAATCTTGAAAATTTTAACACAAATTAACTTGCTCCTAAATCGGCGGGTTAAGACTCAAATGTGTGAAAAGACATATATATTCACATGAACAAAATAAGAACTCGAAAAAAGATGATGAAATTTTTGCAAAAAAATCCATATGACGCATGGTTATGGGTTGCGTACTCATACCACATTGCTTTCGACAATCTTGAAAATTTTAACTCAAATTAACTTGCTCCCAAATCGGCGGGTTAAGACTCAAATGTGTAAAAATACATATATATTCACGTGAACAAAGTAAGAACTCGATTAAAGATGATGAAATTTTTGCAAAAAAATCCATATGACGCATTGTTATGAGTAGCGTACTCATACCACATTGCTTTGGACAATCTTGAAAATTTGAACAAAATTTAAGTTGCTCCAAAATCGGTCGGGTTTAGACTCAAATATACCACATTGCTTTTGACAATCTTGAAAATTTGAACAAAAATTAAGTTGCTCCAAAATCGGTCGGGTTTAGACTCAAATGTGTGGAAATACATATATATTCACGTGTACAAAATAAGAACTCGATTAAAGATGATGAAATTTTTGCAAAAAAATCCATATGACCCATTGTTTTTGACAATCTTAAAATTTGAACAAAAATTGAGTTCCTCCAAAATCGGTCGGGTTTAGACTCAAATGTTTGTAAATACATATGTATATCCTAACGTGTACAAAATAAGAACTCGATTAAAGATGATAAAATTTTTGCAAAAAAATTCATATGACGCGTTGTTATGAGAAGCGTATTCATATCACATTGCTTTCGACAATCTGGAAAATTTGAAAAAAAATTAAGTTGCTCCAAAATCGGTCGGATTTAGACTCAAATGTGTGGAAATACATATGTATATACTAACGTGTACAAAATAAGAACTCGATTAATGATGATGAAATTTTTGCAAAAAAATCCATATGACCCATTGTTATGAGTAGCATACTCATACCGCATTGCTTTTGACAATCTTGAAAATTTGAACAAAAATTAAGTTGCTTCAAAATCGGTCGGGTTTAGACTCAAATGTGTGGAAATACATATATACTAACGTGTACAAAATAAGAACTCGATTAAAGATGATGAAGTTTTTGCAAAAATATCCATATGACCCATTGTTATGAGTAGCGTACTCATACCACATTGCTTTTGACAATCTTGAAAATTTTAACAAAAATAAAGTTGCTACAAAATCGGTCGGGTGTAGACTCAAATGTGTGTAAATACATGTATACTAACGTGTACAAAATAAGAAGTCGATTAAAGATGATGAAATTTTTGCAAAAAAATCCATATGACCCATTGTTATGAGTAGCGTACTCATACCACATTGCTTTTGACAATCTTGAAAATTTGAACAAAAATTAAGTTGCTTCAAAATCGGTCGGGTTTAGACTCAAATGTGTGGAAATACATATATATTCACGTGTACAAAATAAGAACTCGATTAAAGATGATGAAATTTTTGCAAAAAAATCCATATGACCCATTGTTATGAGTAGCGTACTCATACCACATTGCTTTTGACAATCTTGAAAATTTGAACAAAAATAAGGTTGCTCCAAAATCGGTCGGGTTTTGACTCAAATGTGTGGGTTTATTCACGTGTACAAAATAAGAACCCGATTAAAGATGATGAAATTTTTGCAAAAAAATTCATATGACGCATTGTTATGAGTTGCGTACTCATACCACATTGGTTTCGAGAATGTTGAAAATTTGAACAAAAATAAGGTTGCTCCAAAATCGGTCGGGTTTTGACTCAAATGTGTGGGTTTATTCACGTGTACAAAATAAGAACCCGATTAAAGATGATGAAATTTTTGCAAAAAAATCCATATGACCCATTGTTATGAGTAGCATACTCACACCACATTGCTTTTGACAATCTTGAAAATTTGAACAAAAATTAAGTTGCTCCAAAATCGGTCGGGTTTAGACTCAAATGTGTGGAAATACATATATATTCACGTGTACAAAATAAGAACTCGATTAAAGATGATGAAATTTTTGCAAAAAAATCCATATGACGCATTGTTATGAGTAGCGTACTCATACCACATTGCTTTGGACAATCTTGAAAATTTGAACAAAATTTAAGTTGCTCCAAAATCGGTCGGGTATAGACTCAAATGTGTAGAAATACATATATATTCACGTGAACAAAATAAGAACTCGATTGAAGATGATGAAATTCTTGCAAAAAAATACATATGACGCATTGTTATGCGTAGCGAACTCATAACACATTGCCTTCGACAATCTTGAAAATTGGAACAAAAATTAAGTTGTTTCAAAATCGGTCGGATTTAGACTCAAATGTGTGGAAATACGTATATACTAACGTGTTCAAAATAAGAACTCGATTAAAGATGATGAAATTTTTGCAAAAAAATCCATATGACCCATTGTTATGAGTAGCGTACTCATACCACATTGCTTTTGACAATCTTGAAAATTTGAACAAAAATTAAGTTGCTTCAAAATCGGTCGGGTTTAGACTCAAATGTGTGGAAATACATATATACTAACGTGTACAAAATAAGAACTCGATTAAAGATGATAAAATTTTTGCAAAAAAATTCATATGACGCATTGTTATGAGTAGCGTATTCATATCACATTGCTTTCGACAATCTGGAAAATTTGAAAAAAATTAATTTGGTCCAAAATCGGTCGAGTTTAGACTCAAATGTGTGGAAATACATATATATTAACGTGTACAAAATAAGAACTCTAATAAAGATGATGAAAATTTTGCACAAAAATTCCATATGACGCATTGTTATGAGTAGCGTATTCATACCACATTGCTTTCGACAATCTTGAAAATTTTAACACAAATTAAGTTGCCCCCAAATCGGCGGAATAAGACTCAAATGTGTGAAAATACATATATATTCACGTGAACAAAATAAGAACTCGAAAGAAGATGATGAAATTTTTGCGAAAAAATCCATATGACGCACTGTTATGAGTTGCGTACTCATACCACATTGCTTTCGACAATCTTGAAAATTTTAACACAAATTAACTTGCTCCTAAATCGGCGGGTTAAGACTCAAATGTTTGAAAAGACATATATATTCACATGAACAAAATAAGAACTCGAAAAAAGATGATGAAATTTTTGCAAAAAAATCCATATGACGCATGGTTATGGGTTGCGTACTCATACCACATTGCTTTCGACAATCTTGAAAATTTTAACTCAAATTAACTTGCTCCCAAATCGGCGGGTTAAGACTCAAATGTGTAAAAATACATATATATTCACGTGAACAAAGTAAGAACTCGATTAAAGATGATGAAATTTTTGCAAAAAAATCCATATGACGCATTGTTATGAGTAGCGTACTCATACCACATTGCTTTGGACAATCTTGAAAATTTGAACAAAATTTAAGTTGCTCCAAAATCGGTCGGGTTTAGACTCAAATATACCACATTGCTTTTGACAATCTTGAAAATTTGAACAAAAATTAAGTTGCTCCAAAATCGGTCGGGTTTAGACTCAAATGTGTGGAAATACATATATATTCACGTGTACAAAATAAGAACTCGATTAAAGATGATGAAATTTTTGCAAAAAAATCCATATGACCCATTGTTTTTGACAATCTTAAAATTTGAACAAAAATTGAGTTCCTCCAAAATCGGTCGGGTTTAGACTCAAATGTTTGTAAATACATATGTATATCCTAACGTGTACAAAATAAGAACTCGATTAAAGATGATAAAATTTTTGCAAAAAAATTCATATGACGCGTTGTTATGAGAAGCGTATTCATATCACATTGCTTTCGACAATCTGGAAAATTTGAAAAAAAATTAAGTTGCTCCAAAATCGGTCGGATTTAGACTCAAATGTGTGGAAATACATATGTATATACTAACGTGTACAAAATAAGAACTCGATTAATGATGATGAAATTTTTGCAAAAAAATCCATATGACCCATTGTTATGAGTAGCATACTCATACCGCATTGCTTTTGACAATCTTGAAAATTTGAACAAAAATTAAGTTGCTTCAAAATCGGTCGGGTTTAGACTCAAATGTGTGGAAATACATATATACTAACGTGTACAAAATAAGAACTCGATTAAAGATGATGAAGTTTTTGCAAAAATATCCATATGACCCATTGTTATGAGTAGCGTACTCATACCACATTGCTTTTGACAATCTTGAAAATTTTAACAAAAATAAAGTTGCTACAAAATCGGTCGGGTGTAGACTCAAATGTGTGTAAATACATGTATACTAACGTGTACAAAATAAGAACTCGATTAAAGATGATGAAATTTTTGCAAAAAAATCCATATGACCCATTGTTATGAGTAGCGAACTCATACCACATTGCTTTTGACAATCTTGAAAATTTGAACAAAAATTAAGTTGCTTCAAAATCGGTCGGGTTTAGACTCAAATGTGTGGAAATACATATATATTCACGTGTACAAAATAAGAACTCGATTAAAGATGATGAAATTTTTGCAAAAAAATCCATATGACCCATTGTTATGAGTAGCGTACTCATACCACATTGCTTTTGACAATCTTGAAAATTTGAACAAAAATAAGGTTGCTCCAAAATCGGTCGGGTTTTGACTCAAATGTGTGGGTTTATTCACGTGTACAAAATAAGAACCCGATTAAAGATGATGAAATTTTTGCAAAAAAATTCATATGACGCATTGTTATGAGTTGCGTACTCATACCACATTGGTTTCGAGAATGTTGAAAATTTGAACAAAAATAAGGTTGCTCCAAAATCGGTCGGGTTTTGACTCAAATGTGTGGGTTTATTCACGTGTACAAAATAAGAACCCGATTAAAGATGATGAAATTTTTGCAAAAAAATCCATATGACCCATTGTTATGAGTAGCATACTCACACCACATTGCTTTTGACAATCTTGAAAATTTGAACAAAAATTAAGTTGCTCCAAAATCGGTCGGGTTTAGACTCAAATGTGTGGAAATACATATATATTCACGTGTACAAAATAAGAACTCGATTAAAGATGATGAAATTTTTGCAAAAAAATTCATATGACGCATTGTTATGAGTAGCGTACTCATACCACATTGCTTTGGACAATCTTGAAAATTTGAACAAAATTTAAGTTGCTCCAAAATCGGTCGGGTATAGACTCAAATGTGTAGAAATACATATATATTCACGTGAACAAAATAAGAACTCGATT
The DNA here is from genome assembly GCA_963971545.1 of Philophylla caesio. Taxonomy (NCBI): domain Eukaryota; kingdom Metazoa; phylum Arthropoda; class Insecta; order Diptera; family Tephritidae; genus Philophylla; species Philophylla caesio. Next base: position 22,714,763 of record OZ020609.1, on the reverse strand, counting down.
GAAGATGATGAAATTTTTGCAAAAAAATACATATGACGCATTGTTATGCGTAGCGAACTCATAACACATTGCCTTCGACAATCTTGAAAATTGGAACAAAAATTAAGTTGTTCCAAAATCGGTCGGATTTAGACTCAAATGTGTGGAAATACGTATATACTAACGTGTTCAAAATAAGAACCCGATCAAAGATGATGAAATTTTTGCAAAAAAATCCATATGACCCATTGTTATGAGTAGCATACTCATACCACATTGCTTTTGACAATCTTGAAAATTTGAACAAAAATTAAGTTGCTCCAAAATCGGTCGGGTTTAGACTCAAATGTGTGGAAATACATATATATTCACGTGTACAAAATAAGAACTCGATTAAAGATGATGAAATTTTTGCAAAAAAATCCATATGACCCATTGTTATGAGTAGCGTACTCATACCACATTGCTTTTGACAATCTTGAAAATTTGAACAAAAATTAAGTTGCTTCAAAATCGGTCGGGTTTAGACTCAAATGTGTGTAAATACATATATACTAACGTGTACAAAATAAGAACTCGATTAAAGATGATGAAATTTTTGCAAAAAAATCCATATGACCCATTGTTATGAGTAGCATACTCATACCACATTGCTTTTGACAATCTTGAAAACTTGAACAAAAATTAAGTTGCTTCAAAATCGGTCGGGTTTAGACTCAAATGTGTGGAAATACATATATATTCACGTGTACAAAATAAGAACTCGAAAAAAGATTATTAAATTTTTGCAAAAAAATCCATATGACGCATGGTTATGAGTAGCGTACTAATACCACATTGCTTTCGACAATCTTGAAAGTTTGAACAAAAATTAAATGGCTCCAAACTCGGCCGGGTTAAGATTCAAATGTGTGGAAATACATACATATTCACGTGAACAAAATAAGAACTCGATCAAAGATTATGAAATTTTTGCAAAAAAATCCATATGACCCATTGTTATGAGTAGCGTACTCATACCACATTGCTTTTGACAATCTTAAAAATTTGAACAAAAATTGAGTTGCTCCAAAATCGGTCGGGTTTAGACTCAAATGTGTGTAAATACATATGTATATACTAACGTGTACAAAATAAGAACTCGAATAAAGATGATGAAATTTTTGCACAAAAATTCCATATGACGCACTGTTATGAGTAGCGTACTCATACCACATTGCTCTCGACAATCTTGAAAATTTGAACAAAATTAAGTTGCTCCAAAAGCAGTCGGGTTTAGACTCAAATGTGTGGAAATACATATATATTAACGTGTACAAAATAAGAACTCGAATAAAGATGATGAAATTTTTGCACAAAAATTCCATATGACGCATTGTTATGAGTTGCGTATTCATACCACATTGCTTTCGACAATCTTGAAAATTTTAACACAAATTAACTTGCTCCTAAATCGGCGGGTTAAGACTCAAATGTGTGAAAAGACATATATATTCACGTGAACAAAATAAGAACTCGAAAAAAGATGATGAAATTTTTGCAAAAAAATCCATATGACCCATTGTTATGAGTAGCGTACTCATACCACATTGCTTTGGGCAATCTTGAAAATTTGAACAAAATTTAAGTTGCTCCAAAATCGGTCGGGTATAGACTCAAATGTGTAGAAATACATATATATTCACGTGAACAAAATAAGAACTCGATTGAAGATGATGAAATTTTTGCACAAAAATACATATGACGCATTGTTATGCGTAGCGAACTCTTACCACATTGCCTTCGACAATCTTGAAAATTGGAACAAAAATTAAGTTGTTTCAAAATCGGTCGGATTTAGACTCAAATGTGTGGAAATACGTATATACTAACGTGTTCGAAATAAGAACCCGATTAAAGATGATGAAATTTTTGCAAAAAAATCCATATGACCCATTGTTATGAGTAGCATACTCATACCACATTGCTTTTGACAATCTTGAAAATTTGAACAAAAATTAAGTTGCTCCAAAATGGGTCGGGTTTAGACTCAAATGTGTGACAATACATATATATTCACGTGTACAAAATAAGAACTCGATTAAAGATGATGAAATTTTTGCAAAAAAATCCATATGACCCATTGTTATGAGTAGCGTACTCATACCACATTGCTTTTGACAATCTTGAAAATTGGAACAAAAATTAAGTTGCTTCAAAATCGGTCGGGTTTAGACTCAAATGTGTGTAAATACATATATACTAACGTGTACAAAATAAGAACTCGATTAAAGATGATGAAATTTTTGCAAAAAAATCCATATGACCCATTGTTATGAGTAGCATACTCATACCACATTGCTTTTGACAATCTTGAAAATTTGAACAAAAATTAAGTTGCTTCAAAATCGGTCGGGTTTAGACTCAAATGTGTGGAAATACATATATACTAACGTGTACAAAATAAGAACTCGATTAAAGATGATGAAGTTTTTGCAAAAAAATCCATATGACCCATTGTTATGAGTAGCGTACTCATACCACATTGCTTTTGACAATCTTGAAAATTTTAACAAAAATAAAGTTGCTACAAAATCGATCGGGTGTAGACTCAAATGTGTGGAAATACATATATACTAACGTGTACAAAATAAGAACTCGATTAAAGATGATAAAATTTTTGCAAAAAAATTCATATGACGCATTGTTATGAGTAGCGTATTCATATCACATTGCTTTCGACAATCTGGAAAATTTGAAAAAAATTAATTTGGTCCAAAATCGGTCGAGTTTAGACTCAAATGTGTGGAAATACATATATATTAACGTGTACAAAATAAGAACTCTAATAAAGATGATGAAAATTTTGCACAAAAATTCCATATGACGCATTGTTATGAGTAGCGTATTCATACCACATTGCTTTTGACAATCTTGAAAATTTTAACACAAATTAAGTTGCCCCCAAATCGGCGGAATAAGACTCAAATGTGTGAAAATACATATATATTCACGTGAACAAAATAAGAACTCGAAAGAAGATGATGAAATTTTTGCGAAAAAATCCATATGACGCACTGTTATGAGTTGCGTACTCATACCACATTGCTTTCGAGAATCTTGAAAATTTTAACACAAATTAACTTGCTCCTAAATCGGCGGGTTAAGACTCAAATGTGTGAAAAGACATATATATTCACGTGAACAAAATAAGAACTCGAAAAAAGATGATGAAATTTTTGCAAAAAAATCCATATGACGCATGGTTATGGGTTGCGTACTCATACCACATTGCTTTCGACAATCTTGAAAATTTTAACTCAAATTAACTTGCTCCCAAATCGGCGGGTTAAGACTCAAATGTGTAAAAATACATATATATTCACGTGAACAAAGTAAGAACTCGATTAAAGATGATGAAATTTTTGCAAAAAAATCCATATGACGCATTGTTATGAGTAGCGTACTCATACCACATTGCTTTGGACAATCTTGAAAATTTGAACAAAATTTAAGTTGCTCCAAAATCGGTCGGGTTTAGACTCAAATATACCACATTGCTTTTGACAATCTTGAAAATTTGAACAAAAATTAAGTTGCTCCAAAATCGGTCGGGTTTAGACTCAAATGTGTGGAAATACATATATGTATATTCACGTGTACAAAATAAGAACTCGATTAAAGATGATGAAATTTTTGCAAAAAAATCCATATGACCCATTGTTTTTGACAATCTTAAAATTTGAACAAAAATTGAGTTCCTCCAAAATCGGTCGGGTTTAGACTCAAATGTTTGTAAATACATATGTATATCCTAACGTGTACAAAATAAGAACTCGATTAAAGATGATAAAATTTTTGCAAAAAAATTCATATGACGCGTTGTTATGAGAAGCGTATTCATATCACATTGCTTTCGACAATCTGGAAAATTTGAAAAAAAATTAAGTTGCTCCAAAATCGGTCGGATTTAGACTCAAATGTGTGGAAATACATATGTATATACTAACGTGTACAAAATAAGAACTCGATTAATGATGATGAAATTTTTGCAAAAAAATCCATATGACCCATTGTTATGAGTAGCATACTCATACCACATTGCTTTTGACAATCTTGAAAATTTGAACAAAAATTAAGTTGCTTCAAAATCGGTCGGGTTTAGACTCAAATGTGTGGAAATACATATATACTAACGTGTACAAAATAAGAACTCGATTAAAGATGATGAAGTTTTTGCAAAAATATCCATATGACCCATTGTTATGAGTAGCGTACTCATACCACATTGCTTTTGACAATCTTGAAAATTTTAACAAAAATAAAGTTGCTACAAAATCGGTCGGGTGTAGACTCAAATGTGTGTAAATACATGTATACTAACGTGTACAAAATAAGAACTCGATTAAAGATGATGAAATTTTTGCAAAAAAATCCATATGACCCATTGTTATGAGTAGCGTACTCATACCACATTGCTTTTGACAATCTTGAAAATTTGAACAAAAATTAAGTTGCTTCAAAATCGGTCGGGTTTAGACTCAAATGTGTGGAAATACATATATATTCACGTGTACAAAATAAGAACTCGATTAAAGATGATGAAATTTTTGCAAAAAAATCCATATGACCCATTGTTATGAGTAGCGTACTCATACCACATTGCTTTTGACAATCTTGAAAATTTTAACAAAAATAAGGTTGCTCCAAAATCGGTCGGGTTTTGACTCAAATGTGTGGGTTTATTCACGTGTACAAAATAAGAACCCGATTAAAGATGATGAAATTTTTGCAAAAAAATTCATATGACGCATTGTTATGAGTTGCGTACTCATACCACATTGGTTTCGAGAATGTTGAAAATTTGAACAAAAATAAGGTTGCTCCAAAATCGGTCGGGTTTTGACTCAAATGTGTGGGTTTATTCACGTGTACAAAATAAGAACCCGATTAAAGATGATGAAGTTTTTGCAAAAAAATCCATATGACCCATTGTTATGAGTAGCGTACTCATACCACATTGCTTTTGACAATCTTGAAAATTTTAACAAAAATAAAGTTGCTACAAAATCGGTCGGGTTTAGACTCAAATGTGTGGAAATACATATATACTAACGTGTACAAAATAAGAACTCGATTAAAGATGATAAAATTTTTGCAAAAAAATTCATATGACGCATTGTTATGAGTAGCGTATTCATATCACATTGCTTTCGACAATCTGGAAAATTTGAAAAAAATTAATTTGGTCCAAAATCGGTCGAGTTTAGACTCAAAAGTGTGGAAATACATATATATTAACGTGTACAAAATAAGAACTCTAATAAAGATGATGAAAATTTTGCACAAAAATTCCATATGACGCATTGTTATGAGTAGCGTATTCATACCACATTGCTTTCGACAATCTTGAAAATTTTAACACAAATTAAGTTGCCCCCAAATCGGCGGAATAAGACTCAAATGTGTGAAAATACATATATATTCACGTGAACAAATTAAGAACTCGAAAGAAGATGATGAAATTTTTGCGAAAAAATCCATATGACGCACTGTTATGAGTTGCGTACTCGTACCACATTGCTTTCGAGAATGTTGAAAATTTGAACAAAAATAAGGTTGCTCCAAAATCGGTCGGGTTTAGCCTCAAACGTGTGGAAATACATATATATTAACGTGTACAAAACAAGAACTCGAATAAAGATGATGCAATTTTTGCACAAAAATTCCATATGACGCACTGTTATGAGTAGCGTACTCATACCACATTGCTCTCGACAATCTTGAAAATTTGAACAAAATTAAGTTGCTCCAAAAGCAGTCGGGTTTAGACTCAAATGTGTGGAAATACATATATATTAACGTGTACAAAATAAGAACTCGAATAAAGATGATGAAATTTTTGCACAAAAATTCCATATGACGCATTGTTATGAGTTGCGTATTCATACCACATTGCTTTCGACAATCTTAAAAATTTTAACACAAATTAACTTGCTCCTAAATCGGCGGGTTAAGACTCAAATGTGTGAAAAGACATATATATTCACGTGAACAAAATAAGAACTCGAAAAAAGATGATGAAATTTTTGCAAAAAAATCCATATGACGCATGGTTATGGGTTGCGTACTCATACCACATTGCTTTCGACAATCTTGAAAATTTTAACACAAATTAACTTGCTCCCAAATCGGCGGGTTAAGACTCAAATGTGTGAAAATACATATATATTCACGTGAACAAAGTAAGAACTCGATTAAAGATGATGAAATTTTTGCAAAAAAATCCATATGACGCATTGTTATGAGTAGCGTACTCATACCACATAGCTTTGGACAATCTTGAAAATTTGAACAAAATTTAAGTTGCTCCAAAATCGGTCGGGTATAGACTCAAATGTGTAGAAATACATATATATTCACGTGAACAAAATAAGAACTCGATTGAAGATGATGAAATTTTTGCAAAAAAATACATATGACGCATTGTTATGCGTAGCGAACTCATACCACATTGCCTTCGACAATCTTGAAAATTGGAACAAAAATTAAGTTGTTTCAAAATCGGTCGGATTTAGACTCAAATGTGTGGAAATACGTATATACTAACGTGTTCAAAATAAGAACCCGATTAAAGATGATGAAGTTTTTGCAAAAAAATCCATATGACCCATTGTTATGAGTAGCATATACTCATACCACATTGCTTTTGACAATCTTGAAAATTTGAACAAAAATTAAGTTGCTCCAAAATTGGTCGGGTTTAGACTCAAATGTGTGGAAATACATATATATTCACGTGTACAAAATAAGAACTCGATTAAAGATGATGAAATTTTTGCAAAAAAATCCATATGACCCATTGTTATGAGTAGCGTACTCATACCACATTGCTTTTGACAATCTTGAAAATTGGAACAAAAATTAAGTTGCTTCAAAATCGGTCGGGTGTAGACTCAAATGTGTGTAAATACATATATACTAACGTGTACAAAATAAGAACTCGATTAAAGATGATGAAATTTTTGCAAAAAAATCCATATGACCCATTGTTATGAGTAGCATACTCATACCACATTGCTTTTGACAATCTTGAAAATTTGAACAAAAATTAAGTTGCTCCAAAATCGGTCGGATTTAGACTCAAATGTGTGGAAATACATATGTATATACTAACGTGTACAAAATAAGAACTCGATTAATGATGATGAAATTTTTGCAAAAAAATCCATATGACCCATTGTTATGAGTAGCATACTCATACCACATTGCTTTTGACAATCTTGAAAATTTGAACAAAAATTAAGTTGCTTCAAAATCGGTCGGGTTTAGACTCAAATGTGTGGAAATACATATATACTAACGTGTACAAAATAAGAACTCGATTAAAGATGATGAAGTTTTTGCAAAAATATCCATATGACCCATTGTTATGAGTAGCGTACTCATACCACATTGCTTTTGACAATCTTGAAAATTTTAACAAAAATAAAGTTGCTACAAAATCGGTCGGGTGTAGACTCAAATGTGTGTAAATACATGTATACTAACGTGTACAAAATAAGAACTCGATTAAAGATGATGAAATTTTTGCAAAAAAATCCATATGACCCATTGTTATGAGTAGCGTACTCATACCACATTGCTTTTGACAATCTTGAAAATTTGAACAAAAATTAAGTTGCTTCAAAATCGGTCGGGTTTAGACTCAAATGTGTGGAAATACATATATATTCACGTGTACAAAATAAGAACTCGATTAAAGATGATGAAATTTTTGCAAAAAAATCCATATGACCCATTGTTATGAGTAGCGTACTCATACCACATTGCTTTTGACAATCTTGAAAATTTTAACAAAAATAAGGTTGCTCCAAAATCGGTCGGGTTTTGACTCAAATGTGTGGGTTTATTCACGTGTACAAAATAAGAACCCGATTAAAGATGATGAAATTTTTGCAAAAAAATTCATATGACGCATTGTTATGAGTTGCGTACTCATACCACATTGGTTTCGAGAATGTTGAAAATTTGAACAAAAATAAGGTTGCTCCAAAATCGGTCGGGTTTTGACTCAAATGTGTGGGTTTATTCACGTGTACAAAATAAGAACCCGATTAAAGATGATGAAGTTTTTGCAAAAAAATCCATATGACCCATTGTTATGAGTAGCGTACTCATACCACATTGCTTTTGACAATCTTGAAAATTTTAACAAAAATAAAGTTGCTACAAAATCGGTCGGGTTTAGACTCAAATGTGTGGAAATACATATATACTAACGTGTACAAAATAAGAACTCGATTAAAGATGATAAAATTTTTGCAAAAAAATTCATATGACGCATTGTTATGAGTAGCGTATTCATATCACATTGCTTTCGACAATCTGGAAAATTTGAAAAAAATTAATTTGGTCCAAAATCGGTCGAGTTTAGACTCAAAAGTGTGGAAATACATATATATTAACGTGTACAAAATAAGAACTCTAATAAAGATGATGAAAATTTTGCACAAAAATTCCATATGACGCATTGTTATGAGTAGCGTATTCATACCACATTGCTTTCGACAATCTTGAAAATTTTAACACAAATTAAGTTGCCCCCAAATCGGCGGAATAAGACTCAAATGTGTGAAAATACATATATATTCACGTGAACAAATTAAGAACTCGAAAGAAGATGATGAAATTTTTGCGAAAAAATCCATATGACGCACTGTTATGAGTTGCGTACTCGTACCACATTGCTTTCGAGAATGTTGAAAATTTGAACAAAAATAAGGTTGCTCCAAAATCGGTCGGGTTTAGCCTCAAACGTGTGGAAATACATATATATTAACGTGTACAAAACAAGAACTCGAATAAAGATGATGCAATTTTTGCACAAAAATTCCATATGACGCACTGTTATGAGTAGCGTACTCATACCACATTGCTCTCGACAATCTTGAAAATTTGAACAAAATTAAGTTGCTCCAAAAGCAGTCGGGTTTAGACTCAAATGTGTGGAAATACATATATATTAACGTGTACAAAATAAGAACTCGAATAAAGATGATGAAATTTTTGCACAAAAATTCCATATGACGCATTGTTATGAGTTGCGTATTCATACCACATTGCTTTCGACAATCTTAAAAATTTTAACACAAATTAACTTGCTCCTAAATCGGCGGGTTAAGACTCAAATGTGTGAAAAGACATATATATTCACGTGAACAAAATAAGAACTCGAAAAAAGATGATGAAATTTTTGCAAAAAAATCCATATGACGCATGGTTATGGGTTGCGTACTCATACCACATTGCTTTCGACAATCTTGAAAATTTTAACACAAATTAACTTGCTCCCAAATCGGCGGGTTAAGACTCAAATGTGTGAAAATACATATATATTCACGTGAACAAAGTAAGAACTCGATTAAAGATGATGAAATTTTTGCAAAAAAATCCATATGACGCATTGTTATGAGTAGCGTACTCATACCACATAGCTTTGGACAATCTTGAAAATTTGAACAAAATTTAAGTTGCTCCAAAATCGGTCGGGTATAGACTCAAATGTGTAGAAATACATATATATTCACGTGAACAAAATAAGAACTCGATTGAAGATGATGAAATTTTTGCAAAAAAATACATATGACGCATTGTTATGCGTAGCGAACTCATACCACATTGCCTTCGACAATCTTGAAAATTGGAACAAAAATTAAGTTGTTTCAAAATCGGTCGGATTTAGACTCAAATGTGTGGAAATACGTATATACTAACGTGTTCAAAATAAGAACCCGATTAAAGATGATGAAGTTTTTGCAAAAAAATCCATATGACCCATTGTTATGAGTAGCATATACTCATACCACATTGCTTTTGACAATCTTGAAAATTTGAACAAAAATTAAGTTGCTCCAAAATTGGTCGGGTTTAGACTCAAATGTGTGGAAATACATATATATTCACGTGTACAAAATAAGAACTCGATTAAAGATGATGAAATTTTTGCAAAAAAATCCATATGACCCATTGTTATGAGTAGCGTACTCATACCACATTGCTTTTGACAATCTTGAAAATTGGAACAAAAATTAAGTTGCTTCAAAATCGGTCGGGTGTAGACTCAAATGTGTGTAAATACATATATACTAACGTGTACAAAATAAGAACTCGATTAAAGATGATGAAATTTTTGCAAAAAAATCCATATGACCCATTGTTATGAGTAGCATACTCATACCACATTGCTTTTGACAATCTTGAAAATTTGAACAAAAATTAAGTTGCTTCAAAATCGGTCGGGTTTAGACTCAAATGTGTGGAAATACATATATACTAACGTGTACAAAATAAGAACTCGATTAAAGATGATGAAGTTTTTGCAAAAAAATCCATATGACCCATTGTTATGAGTAGCGTACTCATACCACATTGCTTTTGACAATCTTGAAAATTTTAACAAAAATAAAGTTGCTACAAAATCGGTCGGGTGTAGACTCAAATGTGTGTAAATACATGTATACTAACGTGTACAAAATAAGAACTCGATTAAAGATGATGAAATTTTTGCAAAAAAATCCATATGACCCATTGTTATGAGTAGCATACTCATACCACATTGCTTTTGACAATCTTGAAAATTTGAACAAAAATTAAGTTGCTTCAAAATCGGTCGGGTTTAGACCCAAATGTGTGGAAATACATATATACTAACGTGTACAAAATAATAACTCGATTAAAGATGATGAAGTTTTTGCAAAAAAATCCATATGACCCATTGTTATGAGTAGCGTACTCATACCACATTGCTTTTGACAATCTTGAAAATTTTAACAAAAATAAAGTTGCTACAAAATCGATCGGGTGTAGACTCAAATGTGTGGAAATACATATATACTAACGTGTACAAAATAAGAACTCGATTAAAGATGATGAAGTTTTTGCAAAAAAATCCATATGACCCATTGTTATGAGTAGCGTACTCATACCACATTGCTTTTGACAATCTTGAAAATTTTAACAAAAATAAAGTTGCTACAAAATCGGTCGGGTGTAGACTCAAATGTGTGTAAATACATGTATACTAACGTGTACAAAATAAGAACTCGATTAAAGATGATGAAATTTTTGCAAAAAAATCCATATGACCCATTGTTATGAGTAGCATACTCATACCACATTGCTTTTGACAATCTTGAAAATTTGAACAAAAATTAAGTTGCTTCAAAATCGGTCGGGTTTAGACTCAAATGTGTGGAAATACATATATACTAACGTGTACAAAATAAGAACTCGATTAAAGATGATGAAGTTTTTGCAAAAAAATCCATATGACCCATTGTTATGAGTAGCGTACTCATACCACATTGCTTTTGACAATCTTGAAAATTTTAACAAAAATAAAGTTGCTACAAAATCGATCGGGTGTAGACTCAAATGTGTGGAAATACATGTATACTAACGTGTACAAAATAAGAACTCGATTAAAGATGATGAAATTTTTGCGAAAAAATCCATATGACGCACTGTTATGAGTTGCGTACTCATACCACATTGCTTTCGAGAATGTTGAAAATTTGAACAAAAATAAGGTTGCTCCAAAATCGGTCGGGTTTAGCCTCAAACGTGTGGAAATACATATATATTAACGTGTACAAAACAAGAACTCGAATAAAGATGATGCAATTTTTGCACAAAAATTCCATATGACGCACTGTTATGAGTAGCGTACTCATACCACATTGCTCTCGACAATCTTGAAAATTTGAACAAAATTAAGTTGCTCCAAAAGCAGTCGGGTTTAGACTCAAATGTGTGGAAATACATATATATTAACGTGTACAAAATAAGAACTCGAATAAAGATGATGAAATTTTTGCACAAAAATTCCATATGACGCATTGTTATGAGTTGCGTATTCATACCACATTGCTTTCGACAATCTTGAAAATTTTAACACAAATTAACTTGCTCCTAAATCGGCGGGTTAAGACTCAAATGTGTGAAAAGACATATATATTCACGTGAACAAAATAAGAACTCGAAAAAAGATGATGAAATTTTTGCAAAAAAATCCATATGACGCATGGTTATGGGTTGCGTACTCATACCACATTGCTTTCGACGATCTTGAAAATTTTAACACAAATTAACTTGCTCCCAAATCGGCGGGTTAAGACTCAAATGTGTGAAAATACATATATATTCACGTGAACAAAGTAAGAACTCGATTAAAGATGATGAAATTTTTGCAAAAAAATCCATATGACGCATTGTTATGAGTAGCGTACTCATACCACATAGCTTTGGACAATCTTGAAAATTTGAACAAAATTTAAGTTGCTCCAAAATCGGTCGGGTATAGACTCAAATGTGTAGAAATACATATATATTCACGTGAACAAAATAAGAACTCGATTGAAGATGATGAAATTTTTGCAAAAAAATACATATGACGCATTGTTATGCGTAGCGAACTCATACCACATTGCCTTCGACAATCTTGAAAATTGGAACAAAAATTAAGTTGTTTCAAAATCGGTCGGATTTAGACTCAAATGTGTGGAAATACGTATATACTAACGTGTTCAAAATAAGAACCCGATTAAAGATGATGAAATTTTTGCAAAAAAATCCATATGACCCATTGTTATGAGTAGCATATACTCATACCACATTGCTTTTGACAATCTTGAAAATTTGAACAAAAATTAAGTTGCTCCAAAATCGGTCGGGTTTAGACTCAAATGTGTGGAAATACATATATATTCACATGTACAAAATAAGAACTCGATTAAAGATGATGAAATTTTTGCAAAAAAATCCATATGACCCATTGTTATGAGTAGCGTACTCATACCACATTGCTTTTGACAATCTTGAAAATTGGAACAAAAATTAAGTTGCTTCAAAATCGGTCGGGTGTAGACTCAAATGTGTGTAAATACATATATACTAACGTGTACAAAATAAGAACTCGATTAAAGATGATGAAATTTTTGCAAAAAAATCCATATGACCCATTGTTATGAGTAGCATACTCATACCACATTGCTTTTGACAATCTTGAAAATTTGAACAAAAATTAAGTTGCTTCAAAATCGGTCGGGTTTAGACTCAAATGTGTGGAAATACATATATACTAACGTGTACAAAATAAGAACTCGATTAAAGATGATGAAGTTTTTGCAAAAAAATCCATATGACCCATTGTTATGAGTAGCGTACTCATACCACATTGCTTTTGACAATCTTGAAAATTTTAACAAAAATAAAGTTGCTACAAAATCGGTCGGGTGTAGACTCAAATGTGTGTAAATACATGTATACTAACGTGTACAAAATAAGAACTCGATTAAAGATGATGTAATTTTTGCAAAAAAAACCATATGACGCATTGTTATGAGTTGCGTACTTATACCACATTGGTTTCAAGAATGTTGAAAATTTGAACAAAAATAAGGTTGCTCCAAAATCGGTCGGGTTTAGACTCAAATGTGTGGAAATACATATATATTAACGTGTACAAAATAAGAACTCGAATAAAGATGATGAAATTTTTGCACAAAAATTCCATATGACGCATTGTTATGAGTTGCGTATTCATACCACATTGCTTTCGACAATCTTGAAAATTTTAACACAAATTAACTTGCTCCTAAATCGGCGGGTTAAGACTCAAATGTGTGAAAAGACATATATATTCACGTGAACAAAATAAGAACTCGAAAAAAGATGATGAAATTTTTGCAAAAAAATCCATATGACCCATTGTTATGAGTAGCGTACTCATACCACATTGCTTTGGGCAATCTTGAAAATTTGAACAAAATTTAAATTGCTCCAAAATCGGTCGGGTATAGACTCAAATGTGTAGAAATACATATATATTCACGTGAACAAAATAAGAACTCGATTGAAGATGATGAAATTTTTGCAAAAAAATACATATGACGCATTGTTATGCGTAGCGAACTCATACCACATTGCCTTCGACAATCTTGAAAATTGGAACAAAAATTAAGTTGTTTCAAAATCGGTCGGATTTAGACTCAAATGTGTGGAAATACGTATATACTAACGTGTTCAAAATAAGAACCCGATTAAAGATGATGAAATTTTTGCAAAAAAATCCATATGACCCATTGTTATGAGTAGCATACTCATACCACATTGCTTTTGACAATCTTGAAAATTTGAACAAAAATTAAGTTGCTCCAAAATGGGTCGGGTTTAGACTCAAATGTGTGACAATACATATATATTCACGTGTACAAAATAAGAACTCGATTAAAGATGATGAAATTTTTGCAAAAAAATCCATATGACCCATTGTTATGAGTAGCGTACTCATACCACATTGCTTTTGACAATCTTGAAAATTGGAACAAAAATTAAGTTGCTTCAAAATCGGTCGAGTTTAGACTCAAATGTGTGTAAATACATATATACTAACGTGTACAAAATAAGAACTCGATTAAAGATGATGAAATTTTTGCAAAAAAATCCATATGACCCATTGTTATGAGTAGCATACTCATACCACATTGCTTTTGACAATCTTGAAAATTTGAACAAAAATTAAGTTGCTTCAAAATCGGTCGGGTTTAGACTCAAATGTGTGGAAATACATATATACTAACGTGTACAAAATAAGAACTCGATTAAAGATGATGAAGTTTTTGCAAAAAAATCCATATGACCCATTGTTATGAGTAGCGTACTCATACCACATTGCTTTTGACAATCTTGAAAATTTTAACAAAAATAAAGTTGCTACAAAATCGATCGGGTGTAGACTCAAATGTGTGTAAATACATGTATACTAACGTGTACAAAATAAGAACTCGATTAAAGATGATGAAATTTTTGCAAAAAAATCCATATGACGCATTGTTATGAGTTGCGTACTCATACCACATTGGTTTCAAGAATGTTGAAAATTTGAACAAAAATAAGGTTGCTCCAAAATCGGTCGGGTTTTGACTCAAATGTGTGGGTTTATTCACGTGTACAAAATAAGAACCCGATTAAAGATGATGAAGTTTTTGCAAAAAAATCCATATGACCCATTGTTATGAGTAGCGTACTCATACCACATTGCTTTTGACAATCTTGAAAATTTTAACAAAAATAAAGTTGCTACAAAATCGGTCGGGTTTAGACTCAAATGTGTGAAAATACATATATATTAACGTGTACAAAATAAGAACTCGAATAAAGATGATGAAATTTTTGCACAAAAATTCCATATGACGCATTGTTATGAGTTGCGTATTCATACCACATTGCTTTCGACAATCTTGAAAACTTTAACACAAATTAACTTGCTCCTAAATCGGCGGGTTAAGACTCAAATGTGTGGAAATACATATATACTAACGTGTACAAAATAAGAACTCGAATAAAGATGACGCAATTTTTGCACAAAAATTCCATATGACGCACTGTTATGAGTAGCGTACTCATACCACATTGCTCTCGACAATCTGGAAAATTTGAACAAAATTAAGTTGCTCCAAAAGCAGTCGGGTTTAGACTCAAATGTGTGGAAATACATATATATTAACGTGTACAAAATAAGAACTCGAATAAAGATGATGAAATTTTTGCACAAAAATTCCATATGACGCATTGTTATGAGTTGCGTATTCATACCACATTGCTTTCGACAATCTTGAAAATTTTAACACAAATTAACTTGCTCCTAAATCGGCGGGTTAAGACTCAAATGTGTGAAAAGACATATATATTCACGTGAACAAAATAAGAACTCGAAAAAAGATGATGAAATTTTTGCAAAAAAATCCATATGACGCATGGTTATGGGTTGCGTACTCATACCACATTGCTTTCGACAATCTTGAAAATTTTAACACAAATTAACTTGCTCCCAAATCGGCGGGTTAAGACTCAAATGTGTGAAAATACATATATATTCACGTGAACAAAGTAAGAACTCGATTAAAGATGATGAAATTTTTGCAAAAAAATCCATATGACGCATTGTTATGAGTAGCGTACTCATACCACATAGCTTTGGACAATCTTGAAAATTTGAACAAAATTTAAGTTGCTCCAAAATCGGTCGGGTATAGACTCAAATGTGTAGAAATACATATATATTCACGTGAACAAAATAAGAACTCGATTGAAGATGATGAAATTTTTGCAAAAAAATACATATGACGCATTGTTATGCGTAGCGAACTCATACCACATTGCCTTCGACAATCTTGAAAATTGGAACAAAAATTAAGTTGTTTCAAAATCGGTCGGATTTAGACTCAAATGTGTGGAAATACGTATATACTAACGTGTTCAAAATAAGAACCCGATTAAAGATGATGAAATTTTTGCAAAAAAATCCATATGACCCATTGTTATGAGTAGCATATACTCATACCACATTGCTTTTGACAATCTTGAAAATTTGAACAAAAATTAAGTTGCTCCAAAATCGGTCGGGTTTAGACTCAAATGTGTGGAAATACATATATATTCACGTGTACAAAATAAGAACTCGATTAAAGATGATGAAATTTTTGCAAAAAAATCCATATGACCCATTGTTATGAGTAGCGTACTCATACCACATTGCTTTTGACAATCTTGAAAATTGGAACAAAAATTAAGTTGCTTCAAAATCGGTCGGGTGTAGACTCAAATGTGTGTAAATACATATATACTAACGTGTACAAAATAAGAACTCGATTAAAGATGATGAAATTTTTGCAAAAAAATCCATATGACCCATTGTTATGAGTAGCATACTCATACCACATTGCTTTTGACAATCTTGAAAATTTGAACAAAAATTAAGTTGCTTCAAAATCGGTCGGGTTTAGACTCAAATGTGTGGAAATACATATATACTAACGTGTACAAAATAAGAACTCGATTAAAGATGATGAAGTTTTTGCAAAAAAATCCATATGACCCATTGTTATGAGTAGCGTACTCATACCACATTGCTTTTGACAATCTTGAAAATTTTAACAAAAATAAAGTTGCTACAAAATCGGTCGGGTGTAGACTCAAATGTGTGTAAATACATGTATACTAACGTGTACAAAATAAGAACTCGATTAAAGATGATGTAATTTTTGCAAAAAAAACCATATGACGCATTGTTATGAGTTGCGTACTTATACCACATTGGTTTCAAGAATGTTGAAAATTTGAACAAAAATAAGGTTGCTCCAAAATCGGTCGGGTTTTGACTCAAATGTGTGGGTTTATTCACGTGTACAAAATAAGAACCCGATTAAAGATGATGAAGTTTTTGCAAAAAAATCCATATGACCCATTGTTATGAGTAGCGTACTCATACCACATTGCTTTTGACAATCTTGAAAATTTTCACAAAAATAAAGTTGCTACAAAATCGGTCGGGTTTAGACTCAAATGTGTGGAAATACATATATACTAACGTGTACAAAATAAGAACTCGATTAAAGATGATAAAATTTTTGCAAAAAAATTCATATGACGCATTGTTATGAGTAGCGTATTCATATCACATTGCTTTCGACAATCTGGAAAATTTGAAAAAAATTAATTTGGTCCAAAATCGGTCGAGTTTAGACTCAAATGTGTGGAAATACATATATATTAACGTGTACAAAATAAGAACTCTAATAAAGATAATGAAAATTTTGCACAAAAATTCCATATGACGCATTGTTATGAGTAGCGTATTCATACCACATTGCTTTCGACAATCTTGAAAAATTTAACACAAATTAAGTTGCCCCCAAATCGGCGGAATAAGACTCAAATGTGTGAAAATACATATATATTCACGTGAACAAAATAAGAACTCGAAAGAAGATGATGAAATTTTTGCGAAAAAATCCATATGACGCACTGTTATGAGTTGCGTACTCATACCACATTGCTTTCGAGAATGTTGAAAATTTGAACAAAAATAAGGTTGCTCCAAAATCGGTCGGGTTTAGCCTCAAACGTGTGGAAATACATATATATTAACGTGTACAAAATAAGAACTCGAATAAAGATGATGAAATTTTTGCACAAAAATTCCATATGACGCACTGTTATGAGTAGCGTACTCATACCACATTGCTCTCGACAATCTTGAAAATTTGAACAAAATTAAGTTGCTCCAAAAGCAGTCGGGTTTAGACTCAAATGTGTGGAAATACATATATATTAACGTGTACAAAATAAGAACTCGAATAAAGATGATGAAATGTTTGCACAAAAATTCCATATGACGCATTGTTATGAGTTGCGTATTCATACCACATTGCTTTCGACAATCTTGAAAATTTTAACACAAATTAACTTGCTCCTAAATCGGCGGGTTAAGACTCAAATGTGTGAAAAGACATATATATTCACGTCAACAAAATAAGAACTCGAAAAAAGATGATGAAATTTTTGCAAAAAAATCCATATGACGCATGGTTATGGGTTGCGTACTCATACCACATTGCTTTCAACAATCTTGAAAATTTTAACACAAATTAACTTGCTCCCAAATGGGCGGGTTAAGACTCAAATGTGTGAAAATACATATATATTCACGTGAACAAAGTAAGAACTCGATTAAAGATGATGAAATTTTTGCAAAAAAATCCATATGACGCATTGTTATGAGTAGCGTACTCATACCACATTGCTTTGGACAATCTTGAAAATTTGAACAAAATTTAAGTTGCTCCAAAATCGGTCGGGTATAGACTCAAATGTGTAGAAATACATATATATTCACGTGAACAAAATAAGAACTCGATTGAAGATGATGAAATTTTTGCAAAAAAATACATATGACGCATTGTTATGCGTAGCGAACTCATACCACATTGCCTTCGACAATCTTGAAAATTGGAACAAAAATTAAGTTGTTTCAAAATCGGTCGGATTTAGACTCAAATGTGTGGAAATACGTATATACTAACGTGTTCAAAATAAGAACCCGATTAAAGATGATGAAATTTTTGCAAAAAAATCCATATGACCCATTGTTATGAGTAGCATACCCATACCACATTGCTTTTGACAATCTTGAAAATTTGAACAAAAATTAAGTTGCTTCAAAATCGGTCGGGTTTAGACTCAAATGTGTGTAAATACATATATACTAACGTGTACAAAATAAGAACTCGATTAAAGATGATGAAATTTTTGCAAAAAAATCCATATGACCCATTGTTATGAGTAGCATACTCATACCACATTGCTTTTGACAATCTTGAAAATTTGAACAAAAATTAAGTTGCTTCAAAATTGGTCGGGTTTAGACTCAAATGTGTGAAAATACATATATATTCACGTGAACAAAGTAAGAACTCGATTAAAGATGATGAAATTTTTGCAAAAAAATCCATATGACGCATTGTTATGAGTTGCGTACTCATACCACATTGGTTTCGAGAATGTTGAAAATTTGAACAAAAATAAGGTTGCCCCAAAATCGGTCGGGTTTAGCCTCAAACGTGTGGAAATACATATATATTAACGTGTACTAAATAAGAACTCGAATAAAGATGATGAAATTTTTGCACAAAAATTCCATATGACGCACTGTTATGAGTAGCGTACTCATACCACATTGCTCTCGACAATCTTGAAAATTTGGACAAATTAAGTTGCTCCAAAAGCAGTCGGGTTTAGACTCAAATGTGTGGAAATACATATATATTAACGTGTACAAAATAAGAACTCGAATAAAGATGATGAAATTTTTGCACAAAAATTCCATATGACGCATTGTTATGAGTTGCGTATTCATACCACATTGCTTTCGACAATCTTGAAAATTTTAACACAAATTAACTTGCTCCTAAATCGGCGGGTTAAGACTCAAATGTGTGAAAAGACATATATATTCACGTGAACAAAATAAGAACTCGAAAAAAGATGATGAAATTTTTGCAAAAAAATCCATATGACGCATGGTTATGGGTTGCGTACTCATACCACATTGCTTTCGACAATCATGAAAATTTTAACACAAATTAACTTGCTCCCAAATCGGCGGGTTAAGACTCAAATGTGTCAAAATACATATATATTCACGTGAACAAAGTAAGAACTCGATTAAAGATGATGAAATTTTTGCAAAAAATTCCATATGACGCATTGTTATGAGTAGCGTACTCATACCACATTGCTTCGGACAATCTTGAAATATTGAACAAAATTTAAGTTGCTCCAAAATCGGTCGGGTATAGACTCAAATGTGTAGAAATACATATATATTCACGTGAACAAAATAAGAACTCGATTGAAGATGATGAAATTTTTGCAAAAAAATACATATGACGCATTGTTATGCGTAGCGAACTCATACCACATTGCCTTCGACAATCTTGAAAATTGGAACAAAAATTAAGTTGTTTCAAAATCGGTCGGATTTAGACTCAAATGTGTGGAAATACGTATATACTAACGTGTTCAAAATAAGAACCCGATTAAAGATGATGAAATTTTTGCAAAAAATTCCATATGACCCATTGTTATGAGTAGCATACTCATACCACATTGCTTTTGACAATCTTGAAAATTTGAACAAAAATTAAGTTGCTCCAAAATGGGTCGGGTTTAGACTCAAATGTGTGGAAATACATATATATTCACGTGTACAAAATAAGAACTCGATTAAAGATGATGAAATTTTTGCAAAAAAATCCATATGACCCATTGTTATGAGTAGCGTACTCACACCACATTGCTTTTGACAATCTTGAAAATTGGAACAAAAATTAAGTTGCTTCAAAATCGGTCGGGTTTAGACTCAAATGTGTGTAAATACATATATACTAACGTGTACAAAATAAGAACTCGATTAAAGATGATGAAATTTTTGCAAAAAAATCCATATGACCCATTGTTATGAGTAGCATACTCATACCACATTGCTTTTGACAATCTTGAAAATTTGAACAAAAATTAAGTTGCTTCAAAATTGGTCGGGTTTAGACTCAAATGTGTGAAAATACATATATATTCACGTGAACAAAGTGAGAACTCGATTAAAGATGATGAAATTTTTGCAAAAAAATCCATATGACGCATTGTTATGAGTTGCGTACTCATACCACATTGGTTTCGAGAATGTTGAAAATTTGAACAAAAATAAGGTTGCCCCAAAATCGGTCGGGTTTAGCCTCAAACGTGTGGAAATACATATATATTAACGTGTACTAAATAAGAACTCGAATAAAGATGATGAAATTTTTGCACAAAAATTCCATATGACGCACTGTTATGAGTAGCGTACTCATACCACATTGCTCTCGACAATCTTGAAAATTTGGACAAATTAAGTTGCTCCAAAAGCAGTCGGGTTTAGACTCAAATGTGTGGAAATACATATATATTAACGTGTACAAAATAAGAACTCGAATAAAGATGATGAAATTTTTGCACAAAAATTCCATATGACGCATTGTTATGAGTTGCGTATTCATACCACATTGCTTTCGACAATCTTGAAAATTTTAACACAAATTAACTTGCTCCTAAATCGGCGGGTTAAGACTCAAATGTGTGAAAAGACATATATATTCACGTGAACAAAATAAGAACTCGAAAAAAGATGATGAAATTTTTGCAAAAAAATCCATATGACGCATGGTTATGGGTTGCGTACTCATACCACATTGCTTTCGACAATCTTGAAAATTTTAACACAAATTAACTTGCTCCCAAATCGGCGGGTTAAGACTCAAATGTGTCAAAATACATATATATTCACGTGAACAAAGTAAGAACTCGATTAAAGATGATGAAATTTTTGCAAAAAATTCCATATGACGCATTGTTATGAGTAGCGTACTCATACCACATTGCTTTGGACAATCTTGAAAATTTGAACAAAATTTAAGTTGCTCCAAAATCGGTCGGGTATAGACTCAAATGTGTAGAAATACATATATATTCACGTGAACAAAATAAGAACTCGATTGAAGATGATGAAATTTTTGCAAAAAAATACATATGACGCATTGTTATGCGTAGCGAACTCATACCACATTGCCTTCGACAATCTTGAAAATTGGAACAAAAATTAAGTTGTTTCAAAATCGGTCGGATTTAGACTCAAATGTGGTGAAATACGTATATACTAACGTGTTCAAAATAAGAACCCGATTAAAGATGATGAAATTTTTGCAAAAAAATCCATATGACCCATTGTTATGAGTAGCATACTCATACCACATTGCTTTTGACAATCTTGAAAATTTGAACAAAAATTAAGTTGCTCCAAAATGGGTCGGGTTTAGACTCAAATGTGTGGAAATACAAATATGTTCACGTGTACAAAATAAGAACTCGATTAAAGATGATGAAATTTTTGCAAAAAAATCCATATGACCCATTGTTATGAGTAGCGTACTCACACCACATTGCTTTTGACAATCTTGAAAATTGGAACAAAAATTAAGTTGCTTCAAAATCGGTCGGGTTTAGACTCAAATGTGTGTAAATACATATATACTAACGTGTACAAAATAAGAACTCGATTAAAGATGATGAAATTTTTGCAAAAAAATCCATATGACCCATTGTTATGAGTAGCATACTCATACCACATTGCTTTTGACAATCTTGAAAATTTGAACAAAAATTAAGTTGCTTCAAAATCGGTCGGGTTTAGACTCAAATGTGTGGAAATACATATATACTAACGTGTACAAAATAAGAACTCGATTAAAGATGATGAAGTTTTTGCAAAAAAATCCATATGACCCATTGTTATGAGTAGCGTACTCATACCACATTGCTTTTGACAATCTTGAAAA
Source organism: Philophylla caesio (assembly GCA_963971545.1). Lineage (NCBI taxonomy): Eukaryota > Metazoa > Arthropoda > Insecta > Diptera > Tephritidae > Philophylla > Philophylla caesio. The sequence continues at coordinate 22,692,030 of OZ020609.1, read as the reverse complement.
TTTTAACAAAAATAAAGTTGCTACAAAATCGATCGGGTGTAGACTCAAATGTGTGTAAATACATGTATACTAACGTGTACAAAATAAGAACTCGATTAAAGATGATGAAATTTTTGCAAAAAAAATCCATATGACGCATTGTTATGAGTAGCGTACTCATACCACATTGGTTTCAAGAATGTTGAAAATTTGAACAAAAATAAGGTTGCTCCAAAATCGGTCGGGTTTTGACTCAAATGTGTGGGTTTATTCACGTGTACAAAATAAGAACCCGATTAAAGATGATGAAGTTTTTGCAAAAAAATCCATATGACCCATTGTTATGAGTAGCGTACTCATACCACATTGCTTTTGACAATCATGAAAATTTTAACAAAAATAAAGTTGCTACAAAATCGGTCGGGTTTAGACTCAAATGTGTGGAAATACATATATACTAACGTGTACAAAATAAGAACTCGATTAAAGATGATAAAATTTTTGCAAAAAAATTCATATGACGCATTGTTATGAGTAGCGTATTCATATCACATTGCTTTCGACAATCTGGAAAATTTGAAAAAAATTAATTTGGTCCAAAATCGGTCGAGTTTAGACTCAAATGTGTGGAAATACATATATATTAACGTGTACAAAATAAGAACTCTAATAAAGATGATGAAAATTTTGCACAAAAATTCCATATGACGCATTGTTATGAGTAGCGTATTCATACCACATTGCTTTCGACAATCTTGAAAATTTTAACACAAATTAAGTGGCCCCCAAATCGGCGGAATAAGACTCAAATGTCTGAAAATACATATATATTCACGTGAACAAAATAAGAACTCGAAAGAAGATGATGAAATTTTTGCGAAAAAATCCATATGACGCACTGTTATGAGTTGCGTACTCATACCACATTGCTTTCGAGAATGTTGAAAATTTGAACAAAAATAAGGTTGCTCCAAAATCGGTCGGGTTTGGCCTCAAACGTGTGGAAATACATATATATTAACGTGTACAAAATAAGAACTCGAATAAAGATGATGAAATTTTTGCACAAAAATTCCATATGACGCACTGTTATGAGTAGCGTACTCATACCAAATTGCTCTCGACAATCTTGAAAATTTGAACAAAATTAAGTTGCTCCAAAAGCAGTCGGGTTTAGACTCAAATGTGTGGAAATACATATATATTAACGTGTACAAAATAAGAACTCGAATAAAGATGATGAAATTTTTGCACAAAAATTCCATATGACGCATTGTTATGAGTTGCGTATTCATACCACATTGCTTTCGACAATCTTGAAAATTTTAACACAAATTAACTTGCTCCTAAATCGGCGGGTTAAGACTCAAATGTGTGAAAAGACATATATATTCACGTGAACAAAATAAGAACTCGAAAAAAGATGATGAAATTTTTGCAAAAAAATCCATATGACGCATGGTTATGGGTTGCGTACTCATACCACATTGCTTTCGACAATCTTGAAAATTTTAACACAAATTAACTTGCTCCCAAATCGGCGGGTTAAGACTCAAATGTGTGAAAATACATATATATTCACGTGAACAAAGTAAGAACTCGATTAAAGATGATGAAATTTTTGCAAAAAAATCCATATGACGCATTGTTATGAGTAGCGTACTCATACCACATTGCTTTGGACAATCTTGAAAATTTGAACGAAATTTAAGTTGCTCCAAAATCGGTCGGGTATAGATTCAAATGTGTAGAAATACATATATATTCACGTGAACAAAATAAGAACTCGATTGAAGATGATGAAATTTTTGCAAAAAAATACATATGACGCATTGTTATGCGTAGCGAACTCATACCACATTGCCTTCGACAATCTTGAAAATTGGAACAAAAATTAAGTTGTTTCAAAATCGGTCGGATTTAGACTCAAATGTGTGGAAATACGTATATACTAACGTGTTCAAAATAAGAACCCGATTAAAGATGATGAAATTTTTGCAAAAAAATCCATATGACCCATTGTTATGAGTAGCATACTCATACCACATTGCTTTTGACAATCTTGAAAATTTGAACAAAAATTAAGTTGCTTCAAAATCGGTCGGGTTTAGCCTCAAACGTGTGGAAATACATATATATTAACGTGTACTAAATAAGAACTCGAATAAAGATGATGAAATTTTTGCACAAAAATTCCATATGACGCACTGTTATGAGTAGCGTACTCATACCACATTGCTCTCGACAATCTTGAAAATTTGAACAAAATTAAGTTGCTCCAAAAGCAGTCGGGTTTAGACTCAAATGTGTGTAAATACATATATATTCACGTGAACAAAGTAAGAACTCGATTAAAGATGATGAAATTTTTGCAAAAAAATCCATATGACGCATTGTTATGAGTTGCGTACTCATACCACATTGGTTTCGAGAATGTTGAAAATTTGAACAAAAATAAGGTTGCCCCAAAATCGGTCGGGTTTAGCCTCAAACGTGTGGAAATACATATATATTAACGTGTACTAAATAAGAACTCGAATAAAGATGATGAAATTTTTGCACAAAAATTCCATATGACGCACTGTTATGAGTAGCGTACTCATACCACATTGCTCTCGACAATCTTGAAAATTTGAACAAAATTAAGTTGCTCCAAAAGCAGTCGGGTTTAGACTCAAATGTGTGGAAATACATATAAATTAACGTGTACAAAATAAGAACTCGAATAAAGATGATGAAATTTTTGCACAAAAATTCCATAAGACGCATTGTTATGAGTTGCGTATTCATACCACATTGCTTTCGACAATCTTGAAAATTTTAACACAAATTAACTTGCTCCTAAATCGGCGGGTTAAGACTCAAATGTGTGAAAAGACATATGTATAAATTCACGTGAACAAAGTAAGAACTCGATTAAAGATGATGAAATTTTTGCAAAAAAATCCATATGACGCATTGTTATGAGTAGCGTACTCATACCACATTGCTTTGGACAATCTTGAAAATTTGAACAAAATTTAAGTTGCTCCAAAATCGGTCGGGTATAGACTCAAATGTGTAGAAATACATATATATTCACGTGAACAAAATAAGAACTCGATTGAAGATGATGAAATTTTTGCAAAAAAATACATATGACGCATTGTTATGCGTAGCGAACTCATACCACATTGCTTTTGACAATCTTGAAAATTTGAACAAAAATTAAGTTGCTCCAAAATCGGTCGGGTTTAGACTCAAATGTGTGGAAATACATATATATTCACGTGTACAAAATAAGAACTCGATTAAAGATGATGAAATTTTTGCAAAAAAATCCATATGACCCATTGTTATGAGTAGCATACTCATACCACATTGCTTTTGACAATCTTGAAAATTTGAACAAAAATGAAGTTGCTCCAAAATCGGTCGGGTTTAGACTCAAATGTGTGGAAATACATATATATTCACGTGTACAAAATAAGAACTCGATTAAAGATGATGAAATTTTTGCAAAAAAATCCATATGACCCATTGTTATGAGTAGCGTACTCATACCACATTGCTTTTGACAATCTTGAAAATTGGAACAAAAATTAAGTTGCTCCAAAATCGGTCGGTTTTAGACTCAAATGTGTGGAAATACATATATATTAACGTGTACAAAATAAGAACTCTAATAAAGATGAAGAAAATTTTGCACAAAAATCCATATGACGTACTGTTATGAGTTGCGTACTCATACCACATTGCTTTCGAGAATGTTGAAAATTTGAACAAAAATAAGGTTGCTCCAAAATCGGTCGGGTTTAGCCTCAAACGTGTGGAAATACATATATATTAACGTGTACAAAATAAGAACTCGAATAAAGATGATGAAATTTTTGCACAAAAATTCCATATGACGCACTGTTATGAGTAGCGTACTCATACCACATTGCTCTCGACAATCTTGAAAATTTGAACACAAATTAACTAACTCCTAAATCGGCGGGTTAAGACTCAAATGTGTGAAAAGACATATATATTCACGTGAACAAAATAAGAACTCGAAAAAAGATGATGAAATTTTTGCAAAAAAATCCATATGACGCATGGTTATGGGTTGCGTACTCATACCACATTGCTTTCGACAATCTTGAAAATTTTAACACAAATTAACTTGCTCCCAAATCGGACGGGTTAAGACTCAAATGTGTGAAAATACATATATATTCACGTGAACAAAGTAAGAACTCGATTAAAGATGATGAAATTTTTGCAAAAAAATCCATATGACGCATTGTTATGAGTAGCGTACTCATACCACATTGCTTTGGACAATCTTGAAAATTTGAACAAAATTTAAGTTGCTCCAAAATCGGTCGGGTATAGACTCAAATGTGTAGAAATACATATAAATTCACGTGAACAAAATAAGAACTCGATTGAAGATGATGAAATTTTTGCAAAAAAATACATATGACGCATTGTTATGCGTAGCGAACTCATACCACATTGCCTTCGACAATCTTGAAAATTGGAACAAAAATTAAGTTGTTTCAAAATCGTTCGGATTTAGACTCAAATGTGTGGAAATACGTATATACTAACGTGTTCAAAATAAGAACCCGATTAAAGATGATGAAATTTTTGCAAAAAAATCCATATGACCCATTGTTATGAGTAGCATACTCATACCACATTGCTTTTGACAATCTTGAAAATTTGAACAAAAATTAAGTTGCTTCAAAATCGGTCGGGTTTAGACTCAAATGTGTGTAAATACATATATACTAACGTGTACAAAATAAGAACTCGATTAAAGATGATGAAATTTTTGCAAAAAAATCCATATGACCCATTGTTATGAGTAGCATACTCATACCACATTGCTTTTGACAATCTTGAAAATTTGAACAAAAATTAAGTTGCTCCAAAATGGGTCGGGTTTAGACTCAAATGTGTGGAAATACATATATATTCACGTGTACAAAATAAGAACTCGATTAAAGATGATGAAATTTTTGCAAAAAAATCCATATGACCCATTGTTATGAGTAGCGTACTCACACCACATTGCTTTTGACAATCTTGAAAATTGGAACAAAAATTAAGTTGCTTCAAAATCGGTCGGGTTTAGACTCAAATGTGTGTAAATACATATATACTAACGTGTACAAAATAAGAACTCGATTAAAGATGATGAAATTTTTGCAAAAAAATCCATATGACCCATTGTTATGAGTAGCATACTCATACCACATTGCTTTTGACAATCTTGAAAATTTGAACAAAAATTAAGTTGCTTCAAAATTGGTCGGGTTTAGACTCAAATGTGTGAAAATACATATATATTCACGTGAACAAAGTGAGAACTCGATTAAAGATGATGAAATTTTTGCAAAAAAATCCATATGACGCATTGTTATGAGTTGCGTACTCATACCACATTGGTTTCGAGAATGTTGAAAATTTGAACAAAAATAAGGTTGCCCCAAAATCGGTCGGGTTTAGCCTCAAACGTGTGGAAATACATATATATTAACGTGTACTAAATAAGAACTCGAATAAAGATGATGAAATTTTTGCACAAAAATTCCATATGACGCACTGTTATGAGTAGCGTACTCATACCACATTGCTCTCGACAATCTTGAAAATTTGGACAAATTAAGTTGCTCCAAAAGCAGTCGGGTTTAGACTCAAATGTGTGGAAATACATATATATTAACGTGTACAAAATAAGAACTCGAATAAAGATGATGAAATTTTTGCACAAAAATTCCATATGACGCATTGTTATGAGTTGCGTATTCATACCACATTGCTTTCGACAATCTTGAAAATTTTAACACAAATTAACTTGCTCCTAAATCGGCGGGTTAAGACTCAAATGTGTGAAAAGATATATATATTCACGTGAACAAAATAAGAACTCGAAAAAAGATGATGCAATTTTTGCAAAAAAATCCATATGACGCATGGTTATGGGTTGCGTACTCATACCACATTGCTTTCGACAATCTTGAAAATTTTAACACAAATTAACTTGCTCCCAAATCGGCGGGTTAAGACTCAAATGTGTCAAAATACATATATATTCACGTGAACAAAGTAAGAACTCGATTAAAGATGATGAAATTTTTGCAAAAAATTCCATATGACGCATTGTTATGAGTAGCGTACTCATACCACATTGCTTTGGACAATCTTGAAAATTTGAACAAAATTTAAGTTGCTCCAAAATCGGTCGGGTATAGACTCAAATGTGTAGAAATACATATATATTCACGTGAACAAAATAAGAACTCGATTGAAGATGATGAAATTTTTGCAAAAAAATACATATGACGCATTGTTATGCGTAGCGAACTCATACCACATTGCCTTCGACAATCTTGAAAATTGGAACAAAAATTAAGTTGTTTCAAAATCGGTCGGATTTAGACTCAAATGTGGTGAAATACGTATATACTAACGTGTTCAAAATAAGAACCCGATTAAAGATGATGAAATTTTTGCAAAAAAATCCATATGACCCATTGTTATGAGTAGCATACTCATACCACATTGCTTTTGACAATCTTGAAAATTTGAACAAAAATTAAGTTGCTCCAAAATGGGTCGGGTTTAGACTCAAATGTGTGGAAATACATATATATTCACGTGTACAAAATAAGAACTCGATTAAAGATGATGAAATTTTTGCAAAAAAATCCATATGACCCATTGTTATGAGTAGCGTACTCACACCACATTGCTTTTGACAATCTTGAAAATTGGAACAAAAATTAAGTTGCTTCAAAATCGGTCGGGTTTAGACTCAAATGTGTGTAAATACATATATACTAACGTGTACAAAATAAGAACTCGATTAAAGATGATGAAGTTTTTGCAAAAAAATCCATATGACCCATTGTTATGAGTAGCGTACTCATACCACATTGCTTTTGACAATCTTGAAAATTTTAACAAAAATAAAGTTGCTACAAAATCGATCGGGTGTAGACTCAAATGTGTGTAAATACATGTATACTAACGTGTACAAAATAAGAACTCGATTAAAGATGATGAAATTTTTGCAAAAAAATCCATATGACGCATTGTTATGAGTAGCGTACTCATACCACATTGGTTTCAAGAATGTTGAAAATTTGAACAAAAATAAGGTTGCTCCAAAATCGGTCGGGTTTTGACTCAAATGTGTGGGTTTATTCACGTGTACAAAATAAGAACCCGATTAAAGATGATGAAGTTTTTGCAAAAAAATCCATATGACCCATTGTTATGAGTAGCGTACTCATACCACATTGCTTTTGACAATCATGAAAATTTTAACAAAAATAAAGTTGCTACAAAATCGGTCGGGTTTAGACTCAAATGTGTGGAAATACATATATACTAACGTGTACAAAATAAGAACTCGATTAAAGATGATAAAATTTTTGCAAAAAAATTCATATGACGCATTGTTATGAGTAGCGTATTCATATCACATTGCTTTCGACAATCTGGAAAATTTGAAAAAAATTAATTTGGTCCAAAATCGGTCGAGTTTAGACTCAAATGTGTGGAAATACATATATATTAACGTGTACAAAATAAGAACTCTAATAAAGATGATGAAAATTTTGCACAAAAATTCCATATGACGCATTGTTATGAGTAGCGTATTCATACCACATTGCTTTCGACAATCTTGAAAATTTTAACACAAATTAAGTTGCCCCCAAATCGGCGGAATAAGACTCAAATGTGTGAAAATACATATATATTCACGTGAACAAAATAAGAACTCGAAAGAAGATGATGAAATTTTTGCAAAAAAATCCATATGACGCACTGTTATGAGTTGCGTACTCATACCACATTGCTTTCGAGAATGTTGAAAATTTGAACAAAAATAAGGTTGCTCCAAAATCGGTCGGGTTTGGCCTCAAACGTGTGGAAATACATATATATTAACGTGTACAAAATAAGAACTCGAATAAAGATGATGAAATTTTTGCACAAAAATTCCATATGACGCACTGTTATGAGTAGCGTACTCATACCAAATTGCTCTCGACAATCTTGAAAATTTGAACAAAATTAAGTTGCTCCAAAAGCAGTCGGGTTTAGACTCAAATGTGTGGAAATACATATATATTAACGTGTACAAAATAAGAACTCGAATAAAGATGATGAAATTTTTGCACAAAAATTCCATATGACGCATTGTTATGAGTTGCGTATTCATACCACATTGCTTTCGACAATCTTGAAAATTTTAACACAAATTAACTTGCTCCTAAATCGGCGGGTTAAGACTCAAATGTGTGAAAAGACATATATATTCACGTGAACAAAATAAGAACTCGAAAAAAGATGATGAAATTTTTGCAAAAAAATCCATATGACGCATGGTTATGGGTTGCGTACTCATACCACATTGCTTTCGACAATCTTGAAAATTTTAACACAAATTAACTTGCTCCCAAATCGGCGGGTTAAGACTCAAATGTGTGAAAATACATATATATTCACGTGAACAAAGTAAGAACTCGATTAAAGATGATGAAATTTTTGCAAAAAAATCCATATGACGCATTGTTATGAGTATCGTACTCATACCACATTGCTTTGGACAATCTTGAAAATTTGAACGAAATTTAAGTTGCTCCAAAATCGGTCGGGTATAGATTCAAATGTGTAGAAATACATATATATTCACGTGAACAAAATAAGAACTCGATTGAAGATGATGAAATTTTTGCAAAAAAATACATATGACGCATTGTTATGCGTAGCGAACTCATACCACATTGCCTTCGACAATCTTGAAAATTGGAACAAAAATTAAGTTGTTTCAAAATCGGTCGGATTTAGACTCAAATGTGTGGAAATACGTATATACTAACGTGTTCAAAATAAGAACCCGATTAAAGATGATGAAATTTTTGCAAAAAAATCCATATGACCCATTGTTATGAGTAGCATACTCATACCACATTGCTTTTGACAATCTTGAAAATTTGAACAAAAATTAAGTTGCTTCAAAATCGGTCGGGTTTAGCCTCAAACGTGTGGAAATACATATATATTAACGTGTACTAAATAAGAACTCGAATAAAGATGATGAAATTTTTGCACAAAAATTCCATATGACGCACTGTTATGAGTAGCGTACTCATACCACATTGCTCTCGACAATCTTGAAAATTTGAACAAAATTAAGTTGCTCCAAAAGCAGTCGGGTTTAGACTCAAATGTGTGTAAATACATATATATTCACGTGAACAAAGTAAGAACTCGATTAAAGATGATGAAATTTTTGCAAAAAAATCCATATGACGCATTGTTATGAGTTGCGTACTCATACCACATTGGTTTCGAGAATGTTGAAAATTTGAACAAAAATAAGGTTGCCCCAAAATCGGTCGGGTTTAGCCTCAAACGTGTGGAAATACATATATATTAACGTGTACTAAATAAGAACTCGAATAAAGATGATGAAATTTTTGCACAAAAATTCCATATGACGCACTGTTATGAGTAGCGTACTCATACCACATTGCTCTCGACAATCTTGAAAATTTGAACAAAATTAAGTTGCTCCAAAAGCAGTCGGGTTTAGACTCAAATGTGTGGAAATACATATAAATTAACGTGTACAAAATAAGAACTCGAATAAAGATGATGAAATTTTTGCACAAAAATTCCATATGACGCATTGTTATGAGTTGCGTATTCATACCACATTGCTTTCGATAATCTTGAAAATTTTAACACAAATTAACTTGCTCCTAAATCGGCGGGTTAAGACTCAAATGTGTGAAAAGACATATGTATAAATTCACGTGAACAAAGTAAGAACTCGATTAAAGATGATGAAATTTTTGCAAAAAAATCCATATGACGCATTGTTATGAGTAGCGTACTCATACCACATTGCTTTGGACAATCTTAAAAATTTGAACAAAATTTAAGTTGCTCCAAAATCGGTCGGGTATAGACTCAAATGTGTAGAAATACATATATATTCACGTGAACAAAATAAGAACTCGATTGAAGATGATGAAATTTTTGCAAAAAAATACATATGACGCATTGTTATGCGTAGCGAACTCATACCACATTGCTTTTGACAATCTTGAAAATTTGAACAAAAATTAAGTTGCTCCAAAATCGGTCGGGTTTAGACTCAAATGTGTGGAAATACATATATATTCACGTGTACAAAATAAGAACTCGATTAAAGATGATGAAATTTTTGCAAAAAAATCCATATGACCCATTGTTATGAGTAGCATACTCATACCACATTGCTTTTGACAATCTTGAAAATTTGAACAAAAATTAAGTTGCTCCAAAATCGGTCGGGTTTAGACTCAAATGTGTGGAAATACATATATATTCACGTGTACAAAATAAGAACTCGATTAAAGATGATGAAATTTTTGCAAAAAAATCCATATGACCCATTGTTATGAGTAGCGTACTCATACCACATTGCTTTTGACAATCTTGAAAATTGGAACAAAAATTAAGTTGCTCCAAAATCGGTCGGTTTTAGACTCAAATGTGTGGAAATACATATATATTAACGTGTACAAAATAAGAACTCTAATAAAGATGAAGAAAATTTTGCACAAAAATCCATATGACGCACTGTTATGAGTTGCGTACTCATACCACATTGCTTTCGAGAATGTTGAAAATTTGAACAAAAATAAGGTTGCTCCAAAATCGGTCGGGTTTAGCCTCAAACGTGTGGAAATACATATATATTAACGTGTACAAAATAAGAACTCGAATAAAGATGATGAAATTTTTGCACAAAAATTCCATATGACGCACTGTTATGAGTAGCGTACTCATACCACATTGCTCTCGACAATCTTGAAAATTTGAACAAAATTAAGTTGCTCCAAAAGCAGTCGGGTTTAGACTCAAATGTGTGGAAGTACATATATATTAACGTGTACAAAATAAGAACTCGAATAAAGATGATGAAATTTTTGCACAAAAATTCCATATGACGCATTGTTATGAGTTGCGTATTCATACCACATTGCTTTCGACAATCTTGAAAATTTTAACACAAATTAACTAACTCCTAAATCGGCGGGTTAAGACTCAAATGTGTGAAAAGACATATATATTCACGTGAACAAAATAAGAACTCGAAAAAAGATGATGAAATTTTTGCAAAAAAATCCATATGACGCATGGTTATGGGTTGCGTACTCATACCACATTGCTTTCGACAATCTTGAAAATTTTAACACAAATTAACTTGCTCCCAAATCGGCGGGTTAAGACTCAAATGTGTGAAAATACATATATATTCACGTGAACAAAGTAAGAACTCGATTAAAGATGATGAAATTTTTGCAAAAAAATCCATATGACGCATTGTTATGAGTAGCGTACTCATACCACATTGCTTTGGACAATCTTGAAAATTTGAACAAAATTTAAGTTGCTCCAAAATCGGTCGGGTATAGACTCAAATGTGTAGAAATACATATAAATTCACGTGAACAAAATAAGAACTCGATTGAAGATGATGAAATTTTTGCAAAAAAATACATATGACGCATTGTTATGCGTAGCGAACTCATACCACATTGCCTTCGACAATCTTGAAAATTGGAACAAAAATTAAGTTGTTTCAAAATCGGTCGGATTTAGACTCAAATGTGTGGAAATACGTATATACTAACGTGTTCAAAATAAGAACCCGATTAAAGATGATGAAATTTTTGCAAAAAAATCCATATGACCCATTGTTATGAGTAGCATACTCATACCACATTGCTTTTGACAATCTTGAAAATTTGAACAAAAATTAAGTTGCTTCAAAATCGGTCGGGTTTAGACTCAAATGTGTGTAAATACATATATACTAACGTGTACAAAATAAGAACTCGATTAAAGATGATGAAATTTTTGCAAAAAAATCCATATGACCCATTGTTATGAGTAGCATACTCATACCACATTGCTTTTGACAATCTTGAAAATTTGAACAAAAATTAAGTTGCTTCAAAATCGGTCGGGTTTAGCCTCAAACGTGTGGAAATACATATATATTAACGTGTACTAAATAAGAACTCGAATAAAGATGATGAAATTTTTGCACAAAAATTCCATATGACGCACTGTTATATGAGTAGCGTACTCATACCACATTGCTCTCGACAATCTTGAAAATTTGAACAAAATTAAGTTGCTCCAAAAACAGTCGGGTTTATACTCAAATGTGTGTAAATACATATATATTCACGTGAACAAAGTAAGAACTCGATTAAAGATGATGAAATTTTTGCAAAAAAATCCATATGACGCATTGTTATGAGTTGCGTACTCATACCACATTGGTTTCGAGAATGTTGAAAATTTGAACAAAAATAAGGTTGCCCCAAAATCGGTCGGGGTTAGCCTCAAACGTGTGGAAATACATATATATTAACGTGTACTAAATAAGAACTCGAATAAAGATGATGAAATTTTTGCACAAAAATTCCATATGACGCACTGTTATGAGTAGCGTACTCATACCACATTGCTCTCGACAATCTTGAAAATTTGAACAAAATTAAGTTGCTCCAAAAGCAGTCGGGTTTAGACTCAAATGTGTGGAAATACATATAAATTAACGTGTACAAAATAAGAACTCGAATAAAGATGATGAAATTTTTGCACAAAAATTCCATATGACGCATTGTTATGAGTTGCGTATTCATACCACATTGCTTTCGACAATCTTGAAAATTTTAACACAAATTAACTTGCTCCTAAATCGGCGGGTTAAGACTCAAATGTGTGAAAAGACATATGTATATATTCACGTGAACAAAGTAAGAACTCGATTAAAGATGATGAAATTTTTGCAAAAAAATCCATATGACGCATTGTTATGAGTAGCGTACTCATACCACATTGCTTTGGACAATCTTGAAAATTTGAACAAAATTTAAGTTGCTCCAAAATCGGTCGGGTATAGACTCAAATGTGTAGAAATACATATATATTCACGTGAACAAAATAAGAACTCGATTGAAGATGATGAAATTTTTGCAAAAAAATACATATGACGCATTGTTATGCGTAGCGAACTCATACCACATTGCCTTCGACAATCTTGAAAATTGGAACAAAAATTAAGTTGTTTCAAAATCGGTCGGATTTAGACTCAAATGTGTGGAAATACGTATATACTAACGTGTTCAAAATAAGAACCCGATTAAAGATGATGAAATTTTTGCAAAAAAATCCATATGACCCATTGTTATGAGTAGCATACTCATACCACATTGCTTTTGACAATCTTGAAAATTTGAACAAAAATTAAGTTGCTTCAAAATCGGTCGGGTTTAGACTCAAATGTGTGTAAATACATATATACTAACGTGTACAAAATAAGAACTCGATTAAAGATGATGAAATTTTTGCAAAAAAATCCATATGACCCATTGTTATGAGTAGCATACTCATACCACATTGCTTTTGACAATCTTGAAAATTTGAACAAAAATTAAGTTGCTTCAAAATCGGTCGGGTTTAGCCTCAAACGTGTGGAAATACATATATATTAACGTGTACTAAATAAGAACTCGAATAAAGATGATGAAATTTTTGCACAAAAATTCCATATGACGCACTGTTATATGAGTAGCGTACTCATACCACATTGCTCTCGACAATCTTGAAAATTTGAACAAAATTAAGTTGCTCCAAAAACAGTCGGGTTTATACTCAAATGTGTGTAAATACATATATATTCACGTGAACAAAGTAAGAACTCGATTAAAGATGATGAAATTTTTGCAAAAAAATCCATATGACGCATTGTTATGAGTTGCGTACTCATACCACATTGGTTTCGAGAATGTTGAAAATTTGAACAAAAATAAGGTTGCCCCAAAATCGGTCGGGGTTAGCCTCAAACGTGTGGAAATACATATATATTAACGTGTACTAAATAAGAACTCGAATAAAGATGATGAAATTTTTGCACAAAAATTCCATATGACGCACTGTTATGAGTAGCGTACTCATACCACATTGCTCTCGACAATCTTGAAAATTTGAACAAAATTAAGTTGCTCCAAAAGCAGTCGGGTTTAGACTCAAATGTGTGGAAATACATATAAATTAACGTGTACAAAATAAGAACTCGAATAAAGATGATGAAATTTTTGCACAAAAATTCCATATGACGCATTGTTATGAGTTGCGTATTCATACCACATTGCTTTCGACAATCTTGAAAATTTTAACACAAATTAACTTGCTCCTAAATCGGCGGGTTAAGACTCAAATGTGTGAAAAGACATATGTATATATTCACGTGAACAAAGTAAGAACTCGATTAAAGATGATGAAATTTTTGCAAAAAAATCCATATGACGCATTGTTATGAGTAGCGTACTCATACCACATTGCTTTGGACAATCTTGAAAATTTGAACAAAATTTAAGTTGCTCCAAAATCGGTCGGGTATAGACTCAAATGTGTAGAAATACATATATATTCACGTGAACAAAATAAGAACTCGATTGAAGATGATGAAATTTTTGCAAAAAAATACATATGACGCATTGTTATGCGTAGCGAACTCATACCACATTGCCTTCGACAATCTTGAAAATTGGAACAAAAATTAAGTTGTTTCAAAATCGGTCGGATTTAGACTCAAATGTGTGGAAATACGTATATACTAACGTGTTCAAAATAAGAACCCGATTAAAGATGATGAAATTTTTGCAAAAAAATCCATATGACCCATTGTTATGAGTAGCATACTCATACCACATTGCTTTTGACAATCTTGAAAATTTGAACAAAAATTAAGTTGCTCCAAAATCGGTCGGGTTTAGACTCAAATGTGTGGAAATACATATATATTCACGTGTACAAAATAAGAACTCGATTAAAGATGATGAAATTTTTGCAAAAAAATCCATATGACCCATTGTTATGAGTAGCGTACTCATACCACATTGCTTTTGACAATCTTGAAAATTGGAACAAAAATTAAGTTGCTTCAAAATCGGTCGGGTTTAGACTCAAATGTGTGTAAATACATATATACTAACGTGTACAAAATAAGAACTCGATTAAAGATGATGAAATTTTTGCAAAAAAATCCATATGACCCATTGTTATGAGTAGCATACTCATACCACATTGCTTTTGACAATCTTGAAAATTTGAACAATAATTAAGTTGCTTCAAAATCGGTCGGGTTTAGACTCAAATGTGTGGAAATACATATATACTAACGTGTACAAAATAATAACTCGATTAAAGATGATGAAGTTTTTGCAAAAAAATCCATATGACCCATTGTTATGAGTAGCGTACTCATACCACATTGCTTTTGACAATCTTGAAAATTTTAACAAAAATTAAGTTGCTACAAAATCGGTCGGGTGTAGACTCAAATGTGTGTAAATACATGTATACTAACGTGTACAAAATAAGAACTCGATTAAAGATGATGAAATTTTTGCAAAAAAATCCATATGACGCATTGTTATGAGTTGCGTACTCATACCACATTGGTTTCAAGAATGTTGAAAATTTGAACAAAAATAAGGTTGCTCCAAAATCGGTCGGATTTTGACTCAAATGTGTGGGTTTATTCACGTGTACAAAATAAGAACCCGATTAAAGATGATGAAGTTTTTGCAAAAAAATCCATATGACCCATTGTTATGAGTAGCGTACTCATACCACATTGCTTTTGACAATCTTGAAAATTTTAACAAAAATAAAGTTGCTACAAAATCGGTCGGGTTTAGACTCAAATGTGTGGAAATACATATATACTCACGTGTACAAAATAAGAACTCGATTAAAGATGATAAAATTTTTGCAAAAAAATTCATATGACGCATTGTTATGAGTAGCGTATTCATATCACATTGCTTTCGACAATCTGGAAAATTTGAAAAAAATTTATTTGGTCCAAAATCGGTCGAGTTTAGACTCAAATGTGTGGAAATACATATATATTAACGTGTACAAAATAAGAACTCTAATAAAGATGATGAAAATTTTGCACAAAAATTCCATATGACGCATTGTTATGAGTAGCGTATTCATACCACATTGCTTTCGACAATCTTGAAAATTTTAACACAAATTAAGTTGCTCCCAAATCGGCGGAATAAGACTCAAATGTGTGAAAATACTTATATATTCACGTGAACAAAATAAGAACTCGAAAGAAGATGATGAAATTTTTGCGAAAAAATCCATATGACGCACTGTTATGAGTTGCGTTCTCATACCACATTGCTTTCGAGAATGTTGAAAATTTGAACAAAAATAAGGTTGCTCCAAAATCGGTCGGGTTTAGCCTCAAACGTGTGGAAATACATATATATTAACGTGTACAAAATAAGAACTCGAATAAAGATGATGAAATTTTTGCACAAAAATTCCATATGACGCACTGTTATGAGTAGCGTACTCATACCACATTGCTCTCGACAATCTTGAAAATTTGAACAAAATTAAGTTGCTCCAAAAGCAGTCGGGTTTAGACTCAAATGTGTGGAAATACATATATATTAACGTGTACAAAATAAGAACTCGAATAAAGATGATGAAATTTTTGCAAAAAATTCCATATGACGCATTGTTATGAGTTGCGTATTCATACCACATTGCTTTCGACAATCTTGAAAATTTTAACACAAATTAACTTGCTCCTAAATCGGCGGGTTAAGACTCAAATGTGTGAAAAGACATATATATTCACGTGAACAAAATAAGAACTCGAAAAAAGATGATGAAATTTTTGCAAAAAAATCCATATGACGCATGGTTATGGGTTGCGTACTCATACCACATTGCTTTCGACAATCTTGAAAATTTTAACACAAATTAACTTGCTCCCAAATCGGCGAGTTAAGACTCAAATGTGTGAAAATGCATATATGTATATTCACGTGAACAAAGTAAGAACTCGATTAAAGATGATGAAATTTTTGCAAAAAAATCCATATGACGCATTGTTATGAGTAGCGTACTCATATCACATTGCTTTGGACAATCTTGAAAATTTGAACAAAATTTAAGTTGCTCCAAAATCGGTCGGGTATAGACTCAAATGTGTAGAAATACATATATATTCACGTGAACAAAATAAGAACTCGATTGAAGATGATGAAATTTTTGCAAAAAAATACATATGACGCATTGTTATGCGTAGCGAACTCATACCACATTGCCTTCGACAATCTTGAAAATTGGAACAAAAATTAAGTTGTTTCAAAATCGGTCGGATTTAGACTCAAATGTGTGGAAATACGTATATACTAACGTGTTCAAAATAAGAACTCGATTAAAGATGATGAAATTTTTGCAAAAAAATCCATATGACCCATTGTTATGAGTAGCATACTCATACCACATTGCTTTTGACAATCTTGAAAATTTGAACAATAATTAAGTTGCTTCAAAATCGGTCGGGTTTAGACTCAAATGTGTGGAAATACATATATACTAACGTGTACAAAATAATAACTCGATTAAAGATGATGAAGTTTTTGCAAAAAAATCCATATGACCCATTGTTATGAGTAGCGTACTCATACCACATTGCTTTTGACAATCTTGAAAATTTTAACAAAAATTAAGTTGCTACAAAATCGGTCGGGTGTAGACTCAAATGTGTGTAAATACATGTATACTAACGTGTACAAAATAAGAACTCGATTAAAGATGATGAAATTTTTGCAAAAAAATCCATATGACGCATTGTTATGAGTTGCGTACTCATACCACATTGGTTTCAAGAATGTTGAAAATTTGAACAAAAATAAGGTTGCTCCAAAATCGGTCGGATTTTGACTCAAATGTGTGGGTTTATTCACGTGTACAAAATAAGAACCCGATTAAAGATGATGAAGTTTTTGCAAAAAAATCCATATGACCCATTGTTATGAGTAGCGTACTCATACCACATTGCTTTTGACAATCTTGAAAATTTTAACAAAAATAAAGTTGCTACAAAATCGGTCGGGTTTAGACTCAAATGTGTGGAAATACATATATACTCACGTGTACAAAATAAGAACTCGATTAAAGATGATAAAATTTTTGCAAAAAAATTCATATGACGCATTGTTATGAGTAGCGTATTCATATCACATTGCTTTCGACAATCTGGAAAATTTGAAAAAAATTTATTTGGTCCAAAATCGGTCGAGTTTAGACTCAAATGTGTGGAAATACATATATATTAACGTGTACAAAATAAGAACTCTAATAAAGATGATGAAAATTTTGCACAAAAATTCCATATGACGCATTGTTATGAGTAGCGTATTCATACCACATTGCTTTCGACAATCTTGAAAATTTTAACACAAATTAAGTTGCTCCCAAATCGGCGGAATAAGACTCAAATGTGTGAAAATACTTATATATTCACGTGAACAAAATAAGAACTCGAAAGAAGATGATGAAATTTTTGCGAAAAAATCCATATGACGCACTGTTATGAGTTGCGTTCTCATACCACATTGCTTTCGAGAATGTTGAAAATTTGAACAAAAATAAGGTTGCTCCAAAATCGGTCGGGTTTAGCCTCAAACGTGTGGAAATACATATATATTAACGTGTACAAAATAAGAACTCGAATAAAGATGATGAAATTTTTGCACAAAAATTCCATATGACGCACTGTTATGAGTAGCGTACTCATACCACATTGCTCTCGACAATCTTGAAAATTTGAACAAAATTAAGTTGCTCCAAAAGCAGTCGGGTTTAGACTCAAATGTGTGGAAATACATATATATTAACGTGTACAAAATAAGAACTCGAATAAAGATGATGAAATTTTTGCAAAAAATTCCATATGACGCATTGTTATGAGTTGCGTATTCATACCACATTGCTTTCGACAATCTTGAAAATTTTAACACAAATTAACTTGCTCCTAAATCGGCGGGTTAAGACTCAAATGTGTGAAAAGACATATATATTCACGTGAACAAAATAAGAACTCGAAAAAAGATGATGAAATTTTTGCAAAAAAATCCATATGACGCATGGTTATGGGTTGCGTACTCATACCACATTGCTTTCGACAATCTTGAAAATTTTAACACAAATTAACTTGCTCCCAAATCGGCGAGTTAAGACTCAAATGTGTGAAAATGCATATATGTATATTCACGTGAACAAAGTAAGAACTCGATTAAAGATGATGAAATTTTTGCAAAAAAATCCATATGACGCATTGTTATGAGTAGCGTACTCATATCACATTGCTTTGGACAATCTTGAAAATTTGAACAAAATTTAAGTTGCTCCAAAATCGGTCGGGTATAGACTCAAATGTGTAGAAATACATATATATTCACGTGAACAAAATAAGAACTCGATTGAAGATGATGAAATTTTTGCAAAAAAATACATATGACGCATTGTTATGCGTAGCGAACTCATACCACATTGCCTTCGACAATCTTGAAAATTGGAACAAAAATTAAGTTGTTTCAAAATCGGTCGGATTTAGACTCAAATGTGTGGAAATACGTATATACTAACGTGTTCAAAATAAGAACCCGATTAAAGATGATGAAATTTTTGCAAAAAAATCCATATGACCCATTGTTATGAGTAGCATACTCATACCACATTGCTTTTGACAATCTTGAAAATTTGAACAAAAATTAAGTTGCTTCAAAATTGGTCGGGTTTAGACTCAAATGTGTGTAAATACATATATACTAACGTGTACAAAATAAGAACTCGATTAAAGATGATGAAATTTTTGCAAAAAAATCCATATGACCCATTGTTATGAGTAGCATACTCATACCACATTGCTTTTGACAATCTTGAAAATTTGAACAAAAATTAAGTTGCTTCAAAATCGGTCGGGTTTAAACTCAAATGTGTGGAAATACATATATATTCACGTGTACAAAATAAGAACTCGAAAAAAGATTATTAAATTTTTGCAAAAAAATCCATATGACGCATGGTTATGAGAAGCGTACTAATACCACATTGCTTTCGACAATCTTGAAAGTTTGAACAAAAATTAAATGGCTCCAAACTCGGCCGGGTTAAGATTCAAATGTGTGGAAATACATACATATTCACGTGAACAAAATAAGAACTCGATCAAAGATTATGAAATTTTTGCAAAAAAATCCATATACCACATTGCTTTTGACAATCTTGAAAATTTGAACAAAAATTAAGTTGCTCCAAAATCGGTCGGGTTTAGACTCAAATGTGTGGAAATACATATATATTCACGTGTACAAAATAAGAACTCGATTAAAGATGATGAAATTTTTGCAAAAAAATCCATATGACCCATTGTTATGAGTAGCGTTTTCATACCACATTGCTTTTGACAATCTTAAAAATTTGAACAAAAATTGAGTTGCTCCAAAATCGGTCGGGTTTAGACTCAAATGTGTGTAAATACATATGTATATACTAACGTGTACAAAATAAGAACTCGATTAAAGATGATGAAATTTTTGCAAAACAATCCATATGACCCATTGTTATGAGTAGCATACTCATACCACATTGCTTTTGACAATCTTGAAAATTTGAACAAAAATTAAGTTGCTCCAAAATCGGTCGGGTTTAGACTCAAATGTGTGGAAATACATATATATTCACGTGTACAAAATAAGAAATCGATTAAAGATGATGAAATTTTTGCAAGAAAATCCATATGACCCATTGTTATGAGTAGCGTACTCATACCACATTGCTTTTGACAATCTTGAAAATTTGAACAAAAATTAAGTTGCTTCAAAATCGGTCGGGTTTAGACTCAAATGTGTGTAAATACATATATACTAACGTGTACAAAATAAGAACTCGATTAAAGATGATGAAATTTTTGCAAAAAAATCCATATGACCCATTGTTATGAGTAGCATACTCATACCACATTGCTTTTGACAATCTTGAAAATTTGAACAAAAATTAAGTTGCTTCAAAATCGGTCGGGTTTAGACTCAAATGTGTGGAAATACATATATATTCACGTGTACAAAATAAGAACTCGAAAAAAGATGATGAAATTTTTGCAAAAAAATCCATATGACGCACTGTTTTGAGTTGCGTACTCATACCACATTGCTTTCGACAATCTTGAAAATTTTAACACAAATTAACTTGCTCCCAAATCGGCGGGTTTAGACTCAAATGTGTGAAAATACATATATATTCACGTGAACAAAATAAGAACTCGATAAAAGATGATGAAATTTTTGCAAAAAAATCCATATGACGCATTGTTATGAGTAGCGTACTCATACCACATTGCTTTCGACAATCTTGAAAATTTGAACAAAAATTAAGTTGCTCCAAAATCGGTCGGGTTTAGACTCAAATGTGTGGAAATACATACATATTTACGTGTGTGGAAATACATACATATTCACGTGTTAGACTCAAATGTGTGGAAATACATACATATTCACGAATACAAAATAAAGATTATTAAATTTTTGCAAAAAAAATCCATATGACGCATGGTTATGAGTAGCGTACTAATACCACATTGCTTTCGACAATCTTGAAAGTTTGAACAAAAATTAAATGGCTCCAAACTCGGCCGGGTTAAGATTCAAATGTGTGGAAATACATACATATTCACGTGAACAAAATAAGAACTCGATTAAAGATGATGAAATTTTTGCAAAAAAATCCATATGACCCATTGTTATGAGTAGCGTACTCATACCACATTGCTTTTGACAATCTTAAAATTTGAACAAAAATTGAGTTCCTCCAAAATCGGTCGGGTTTAGACTCAAATGTGTGTAAATACATATGTATATACTAACGTGTACAAAATAAGAACTCGATTAAAGATGATAAAATTTTTGCAAAAAAATTCATATGACGCGTTGTTATGAGAAGCGTACTCATACCACATTGCTTTTGACAATCTTAAAATTTGAACAAAAATTGAGTTCCTCCAAAATCGGTCGGGTTTAGACTCAAATGTGTGTAAATACATATGTATATACTAACGTGTACAAAATAAGAACTCGATTAAAGATGATAAAATTTTTGCAAAAAAATTCATATGACGCGTTGTTATGAGAAGCGTATTCATATCACATTGCTTTCGACAATCTGGAAAATTTGAAAAAAAATTAAGTTGCTCCAAAATCGGTCGGGTTTAGACTCAAATGTGTGGAAATACATATGTATATACTAACGTGTACAAAATAAGAACTCGATTAAAGATGATGAAATTTTTGCAAAAAAATCCATATGACCCATTGTTATGAGTAGCGTACTCATACCACATTGCTTTTGACAATCTTAAAAATTTGAACAAAAATTGAGTTGCTCCAAAATCGGTCGGGTTTAGACTCAAATGTGTGTAAATACATATGTATATACTAACGTGTACAAAATAAGAACTCGATTAAAGATGATGAAATTTTTGCAAAAAAATCCATATGACCCATTGTTATGAGTAGCATACTCATACCACATTGCTTTTGACAATCTTGAAAATTTGAACAAAAATTAAGTTGCTCCAAAATCGGTCGGGTTTAGACTCAAATGTGTGGAAATACATATATATTCACGTGTACAAAATAAGAAATCGATTAAAGATGATGAAATTTTTGCAAGAAAATCCATATGACCCATTGTTATGAGTAGCGTACTCATACCACATTGCTTTTGACAATCTTGAAAATTTGAACAAAAATTAAGTTGCTTCAAAATCGGTCGGGTTTAGACTCAAATGTGTGTAAATACATATATACTAACGTGTACAAAATAAGAACTCGATTAAAGATGATGAAATTTTTGCAAAAAAATCCATATGACCCATTGTTATGAGTAGCATACTCATACCACATTGCTTTTGACAATCTTGAAAATTTGAACAAAAATTAAGTTGCTTCAAAATCGGTCGGGTTTAGACTTAAATGTGTGGAAATACATATATATTCACGTGTACATAATAAGAACTCGAAAAAAGATGATGAAATTTTTGCAAAAAAATCCATATGACGCACTGTTATGAGTTGCGTACTCATACCACATTGCTTTCGACAATCTTGAAAATTTTAACACAAATTAACTTGCTCCCAAATCGGCGGGTTTAGACTCAAATGTGTGAAAAGACATATATATTCACGTGAACAAAATAAGAACTCGATAAAAGATGATGAAATTTTTGCAAAAAAATCCATATGACGCATTGTTATGAGTAGCGTACTCATACCACATTGCTTTCGACAATCTTGAAAATTTGAACAAAAATTAAGTTGCTCCAAAATCGGTCGGGTTTAGCCTCAAATGTGTGGAAATACATACATATTTACGTGTGTGGAAATACATACATATTCACGTGTTAGACTCAAATGTGTGGAAATACATACATATTCACGAGTACAAAATAAAGATTATTAAATTTTTGCAAAAAAAATCCATATGACGCATGGTTATGAGTAGCGTACTAATACCACATTGCTTTCGACAATCTTGAAAGTTTGAACAAAAATTAAATGGCTCCAAACTCGGCCGGGTTAAGATTCAAATGTGTGGAAATACATACATATTCACGTGTACAAAATAAGAACTCGATTAAAGATGATAAAATTTTTGAAAAAAAATTCATATGACGCGTTGTTATGAGAAGCGTACTCATACCACATTGCTTTTGACAATCTTAAAATTTGAACAAAAATTGAGTTCCTCCAAAATCGGTCGGGTTTAGACTCAAATGTGTGTAAATACATATGTATATACTAACGTGTACAAAATAAGAACTCGATTAAAGATGATAAAATTTTTGCAAAAAAATTCATATGACGCGTTGTTATGAGAAGCGTATTCATATCACATTGCTTTCGACAATCTGGAAAATTTGAAAAAAAATTAAGTTGCTCCAAAATCGGTCGGGTTTAGACTCAAATGTGTGGAAATACATATGTATATACTAACGTGTACAAAATAAGAACTCGATTAAAGATGATGAAATTTTTGCGAAAAAATCCATATGACGCACTGTTATGAGTTGCGTTCTCATACCACATTGCTTTCGAGAATGTTGAAAATTTGAACAAAAATAAGGTTGGTCCAAAATCGGTCGGGTTTAGCCTCAAACGTGTGGAAATACATATATATTAACGTGTACAAAATAAGAACTCGAATAAAGATGATGAAATTTTTGCACAAAAATTCCATATGACGCACTGTTATGAGTAGCGTACTCATACCACATTGCTCTCGACAATCTTGAAAATTTGAACAAAATTAAGTTGCTCCAAAAGCAGTCGGGTTTAGACTCAAATGTGTGGAAATACATATATATTAACGTGTACAAAATAAGAACTCGAATAAAGATGATGAAATTTTTGCACAAAAATTCCATATGACGCATTGTTATGAGTTGCGTATTCATACCACATTGCTTTCGACAATCTTGAAAATTTTAACACAAATTAACTTGCTCCTAAATCGGCGGGTTAAGACTCAAATGTGTGAAAAGACATATATATTCACGTGAACAAAATAAGAACTCGAAAAAAGATGATGAAATTTTTGCAAAAAAATCCATATGACGCATGGTTATGGGTTGCGTACTCATACCACATTGCTTTCGACAATCTTGAAAATTTTAACACAAATTAACTTGCTCCCAAATCGGCGAGTTAAGACTCAAATGTGTGAAAATGCATATATGTATATTCACGTGAACAAAGTAAGAACTCGATTAAAGATGATGAAATTTTTGCAAAAAAATCCATATGACGCATTGTTATGAGTAGCGTACTCATACCACATTGCTTTGGACAATCTTGAAAATTTGAACAAAATTTAAGTTGCTCCAAAATCGGTCGGGTATAGACTCAAATGTGTAGAAATACATATATATTCACGTGAACAAAATAAGAACTCGATTGAAGATGATGAAATTTTTGCAAAAAAATACATATGACGCATTGTTATGCGTAGCGAACTTATACCACATTGCCTTCGACAATCTTGAAAATTGGAACAAAAATTAAGTTGTTTCAAAATCGGTCGGATTTAGACTCAAATGTGTGGAAATACGTATATACTAACGTGTTCAAAATAAGAACCCGATTAAAGATGATGAAATTTTTGCAAAAAAATCCATATGACCCATTGTTATGAGTAGCATACTCATACCACATTGCTTTTGACAATCTTGAAAATTTGAACAAAAATTAAGTTGCTTCAAAATTGGTCGGGTTTAGACTCAAATGTGTGTAAATACATATATACTAACGTGTACAAAATAAGAACTCGATTAAAGATGATGAAATTTTTGCAAAAAAATCCATATGACCCATTGTTATGAGTAGCATACTCATACCACATTGCTTTTGACAATCTTGAAAATTTGAACAAAAATTAAGTTGCTTCAAAATCGGTCGGGTTTAGACTCAAATGTGTGGAAATACATATATATTCACGTGTACAAAATAAGAACTCGAAAAAAGATTATTAAATTTTTGCAAAAAAATCCATATGACGCATGGTTATGAGAAGCGTACTAATACCACATTGCTTTCGACAATCTTGAAAGTTTGAACAAAAATTAAATGGCTCCAAACTCGGCCGGGTTAAGATTCAAATGTGTGGAAATACATACATATTCACGTGAACAAAATAAGAACTCGATCAAAGATTATGAAATTTTTGCAAAAAAATCCATATACCACATTGCTTTTGACAATCTTGAAAATTTGAACAAAAATTAAGTTGCTCCAAAATCGGTCGGGTTTAGACTCAAATGTGTGGAAATACATATATATTCACGTGTACAAAATAAGAACTCGATTAAAGATGATGAAATTTTTGCAAAAAAATCCATATGACCCATTGTTATGAGTAGCGTTTTCATACCACATTGCTTTTGACAATCTTAAAAATTTGAACAAAAATTGAGTTGCTCCAAAATCGGTCGGGTTTAGACTCAAATGTGTGTAAATACATATGTATATACTAACGTGTACAAAATAAGAACTCGATTAAAGATGATGAAATTTTTGCAAAACAATCCATATGACCCATTGTTATGAGTAGCATACTCATACCACATTGCTTTTGACAATCTTGAAAATTTGAACAAAAATTAAGTTGCTCCAAAATCGGTCGGGTTTAGACTCAAATGTGTGGAAATACATATATATTCACGTGTACAAAATAAGAAATCGATTAAAGATGATGAAATTTTTGCAAGAAAATCCATATGACCCATTGTTATGAGTAGCGTACTCATACCACATTGCTTTTGACAATCTTGAAAATTTGAACAAAAATTAAGTTGCTTCAAAATCGGTCGGGTTTAGACTCAAATGTGTGTAAATACATATATACTAACGTGTACAAAATAAGAACTCGATTAAAGATGATGAAATTTTTGCAAAAAAATCCATATGACCCATTGTTATGAGTAGCATACTCATACCACATTGCTTTTGACAATCTTGAAAATTTGAACAAAAATTAAGTTGCTTCAAAATCGGTCGGGTTTAGACTCAAATGTGTGGAAATACATATATATTCACGTGTACAAAATAAGAACTCGAAAAAAGATGATGAAATTTTTGCAAAAAAATCCATATGACGCACTGTTTTGAGTTGCGTACTCATACCACATTGCTTTCGACAATCTTGAAAATTTTAACACAAATTAACTTGCTCCCAAATCGGCGGGTTTAGACTCAAATGTGTGAAAATACATATATATTCACGTGAACAAAATAAGAACTCGATAAAAGATGATGAAATTTTTGCAAAAAAATCCATATGACGCATTGTTATGAGTAGCGTACTCATACCACATTGCTTTCGACAATCTTGAAAATTTGAACAAAAATTAAGTTGCTCCAAAATCGGTCGGGTTTAGACTCAAATGTGTGGAAATACATACATATTTACGTGTGTGGAAATACATACATATTCACGTGTTAGACTCAAATGTGTGGAAATACATACATATTCACGAATACAAAATAAAGATTATTAAATTTTTGCAAAAAAAATCCATATGACGCATGGTTATGAGTAGCGTACTAATACCACATTGCTTTCGACAATCTTGAAAGTTTGAACAAAAATTAAATGGCTCCAAACTCGGCCGGGTTAAGATTCAAATGTGTGGAAATACATACATATTCACGTGAACAAAATAAGAACTCGATTAAAGATGATGAAATTTTTGCAAAAAAATCCATATGACCCATTGTTATGAGTAGCGTACTCATACCACATTGCTTTTGACAATCTTAAAATTTGAACAAAAATTGAGTTCCTCCAAAATCGGTCGGGTTTAGACTCAAATGTGTGTAAATACATATGTATATACTAACGTGTACAAAATAAGAACTCGATTAAAGATGATAAAATTTTTGCAAAAAAATTCATATGACGCGTTGTTATGAGAAGCGTACTCATACCACATTGCTTTTGACAATCTTAAAATTTGAACAAAAATTGAGTTCCTCCAAAATCGGTCGGGTTTAGACTCAAATGTGTGTAAATACATATGTATATACTAACGTGTACAAAAAAAGAACTCGATTAAAGATGATAAAATTTTTGCAAAAAAATTCATATGACGCGTTGTTATGAGAAGCGTATTCATATCACATTGCTTTCGACAATCTGGAAAATTTGAAAAAAAATTAAGTTGCTCCAAAATCGGTCGGGTTTAGACTCAAATGTGTGGAAATACATATGTATATACTAACGTGTACAAAATAAGAACTCGATTAAAGATGATGAAATTTTTGCAAAAAAATCCATATGACCCATTGTTATGAGTAGCGTACTCATACCACATTGCTTTTGACAATCTTAAAAATTTGAACAAAAATTGAGTTGCTCCAAAATCGGTCGGGTTTAGACTCAAATGTGTGTAAATACATATGTATATACTAACGTGTACAAAATAAGAACTCGATTAAAGATGATGAAATTTTTGCAAAAAAATCCATATGACCCATTGTTATGAGTAGCATACTCATACCACATTGCTTTTGACAATCTTGAAAATTTGAACCAAAATTAAGTTGCTCCAAAATCGGTCGGGTTTAGACTCAAATGTGTGGAAATACATATATATTCACGTGTACAAAATAAGAAATCGATTAAAGATGATGAAATTTTTGCAAGAAAATCCATATGACCCATTGTTATGAGTAGCGTACTCATACCACATTGCTTTTGACAATCTTGAAAATTTGAACAAAAATTAAGTTGCTTCAAAATCGGTCGGGTTTAGACTCAAATGTGTGTAAATACATATATACTAACGTGTACAAAATAAGAACTCGATTAAAGATGATGAAATTTTTGCAAAAAAATCCATATGACCCATTGTTATGAGTAGCATACTCATACCACATTGCTTTTGACAATCTTGAAAATTTGAACAAAAACTAAGTTGCTTCAAAATCGGTCGGGTTTAGACTTAAATGTGTGGAAATACATATATATTCACGTGTACAAAATAAGAACTCGAAAAAAGATGATGAAATTTTTGCAAAAAAGTCCATATGACGCACTGTTATGAGTTGCGTACTCATACCACATTGCTTTCGACAATCTTGAAAATTTTAACACAAATTAACTTGCTCCCAAATCGGCGGGTTTAGACTCAAATGTGTGAAAATACATATATATTCACGTGAACAAAATAAGAACTCGATAAAAGATGATGAAATTTTTGCAAAAAAATCCATATGACGCATTGTTATGAGTAGCGTACTCATACCACATTGCTTTCGACAATCTTGAAAATTTGAACAAAAATTAAGTTGCTCCAAAATCGGTCGGGTTTAGCCTCAAATGTGTGGAAATACATACATATTTACGTGTGTGGAAATACATACATATTCACGTGTTAGACTCAAATGTGTGGAAATACATACATATTCACGAGTACAAAATAAAGATTATTAAATTTTTGCAAAAAAAATCCATATGACGCATGGTTATGAGTAGCGTACTAATACCACATTGCTTTCGACAATCTTGAAAGTTTGAACAAAAATTAAATGGCTCCAAACTCGGCCGGGTTAAGATTCAAATGTGTGGAAATACATACATATTCACGTGTACAAAATAAGAACTCGATTAAAGATGATAAAATTTTTGCAAAAAAATTCATATGACGCGTTGTTATGAGAAGCGTACTCATACCACATTGCTTTTGACAATCTTAAAATTTGAACAAAAATTGAGTTCCTCCAAAATCGGTCGGGTTTAGACTCAAATGTGTGTAAATACATATGTATATACTAACGTGTACAAAATAAGAACTCGATGAAAGATGATAAAATTTTTGCAAAAAAATTCATATGACGCGTTGTTATGAGAAGCGTATTCATATCACATTGCTTTCGACAATCTGGAAAATTTGAAAAAAAATTAAGTTGCTCCAAAATCGGTCGGGTTTAGACTCAAATGTGTGGAAATACATATGTATATACTAACGTGTACAAAATAAGAACTCGATTAAAGATGATGAAATTTTTGCAAAAAAATCCATATGACCCATTGTTATGAGTAGCATACTCATACCACATTGCTTTTGACAATCTTGAAAATTTGAACAAAAATTAAGTTGCTTCAAAATCGGTCGGGTTTAGACTCAAATGTGTGAAAATACATATATACTAACGTGTACAAAATAAGAACTCGATTAAAGATGATGAAGTTTTTGCAAAAATATCCATATGACCCATTGTTATGAGTAGCGTACTCATACCACATTGCTTTTGACAATCTTGAAAATTTTAACAAAAATAAAGTTGCTACAAAATCGGTCGGGTGTAGACTCAAATGTGTGTAAATACATGTATACTAACGTGTACAAAATAAGAACTCGATTAAAGATGATGAAATTTTTGCAAAAATATCCATATGACCCATTGTTATGAGTAGCGTATTCATACCACATTGCTTTTGACAATCTTGAAAATTTTAACAAAA
Source organism: Philophylla caesio (assembly GCA_963971545.1). Classification (NCBI taxonomy): domain Eukaryota; kingdom Metazoa; phylum Arthropoda; class Insecta; order Diptera; family Tephritidae; genus Philophylla; species Philophylla caesio. The sequence continues at coordinate 22,662,093 of OZ020609.1, read as the reverse complement.
ATAAAGTTGCTACAAAATCGGTCGGGTGTAGACTCAAATGTGTGTAAATACATGTATACTAACGTGTACAAAATAAGAACTCGATTAAAGATGATGAAATTTTTGCAAAAAAATCCATATGACGCATTGTTATGAGTTGCGTACTCATACCACATTGGTTTCGAGAATGTTGAAAATTTGAACAAAAATAAGGTTGCTCCAAAATCGGTCGGGTTTTGACTCAAATGTGTGGGTTTATTCACGTGTACAAAATAAGAACCCGATTAAAGATGATGAAATTTTTGCAAAAAAATCCATATGACCCATTGTTATGAGTAGCATACTCATACCACATTGCTTTTGACAATCTTGAAAATTTGAACAAAAATTAAGTTGCTCCAAAATCGGTCGGGTTTAGACTCAAATGTGTGGAAATACATATATATTCACGTGTACAAAATAAGAACTCGAAAAAAGATGATGAAATTTTTGCAAAAAAATCCATATGACGCACTGTTATGAGTTGCGTACTCATACCACATTGCTTTCGACAATCTTGAAAATTTTAACACAAATTAACTTGCTCCCAAATCGGCGGGTTTAGACTCAAATGTGTGAAAATACATATATATTCACGTGAACAAAATAAGAACTCGATAAAAGATGATGAAATTTTTGCAAAAAAATCCATATGACGCATTGTTATGAGTAGCGTACTCATACCACATTGCTTTCGACAATCTTGAAAATTTGAACAAAAATTAAGTTGCTCCAAAATCGGTCGGGTTTAGCCTCAAATGTGTGGAAATACATACATATTTACGTGTGTGGAAATACATACATATTCACGTGTTAGACTCAAATGTGTGGAAATACATACATATTCACGAGTACAAAATAAAGATTATTAAATTTTTGCAAAAAAAATCCATATGACGCATGGTTATGAGTAGCGTACTAATACCACATTGCTTTCGACAATCTTGAAAGTTTGAACAAAAATTAAATGGCTCCAAACTCGGCCGGGTTAAGATTCAAATGTGTGGAAATACATACATATTCACGTGTACAAAATAAGAACTCGATTAAAGATGATAAAATTTTTGCAAAAAAATTCATATGACGCGTTGTTATGAGAAGCGTACTCATACCACATTGCTTTTGACAATCTTAAAATTTGAACAAAAATTGAGTTCCTCCAAAATCGTTCGGGTTTAGACTCAAATGTGTGTAAATACATATGTATATACTAACGTGTACAAAATAAGAACTCGATTAAAGATGATAAAATTTTTGCAAAAAAATTCATATGACGCGTTGTTATGAGAAGCGTATTCATATCACATTGCTTTCGACAATCTGGAAAATTTGAAAAAAAATTAAGTTGCTCCAAAATCGGTCGGGTTTAGACTCAAATGTGTGGAAATACATATGTATATACTAACGTGTACAAAATAAGAACTCGATTAAAGATGATGAAATTTTTGCAAAAAAATCCATATGACCCATTGTTATGAGTAGCATACTCATACCACATTGCTTTTGACAATCTTGAAAATTTGAACAAAAATTAAGTTGCTTCAAAATCGGTCGGGTTTAGACTCAAATGTGTGAAAATACATATATACTAACGTGTACAAAATAAGAACTCGATTAAAGATGATGAAGTTTTTGCAAAAATATCCATATGACCCATTGTTATGAGTAGCGTACTCATACCACATTGCTTTTGACAATCTTGAAAATTTTAACAAAAATAAAGTTGCTACAAAATCGGTCGGGTGTAGACTCAAATGTGTGTAAATACATGTATACTAACGTGTACAAAATAAGAACTCGATTAAAGATGATGAAATTTTTGCAAAAATATCCATATGACCCATTGTTATGAGTAGCGTATTCATACCACATTGCTTTTGACAATCTTGAAAATTTTAACAAAAATAAAGTTGCTACAAAATCGGTCGGGTGTAGACTCAAATGTGTGTAAATACATGTATACTAACGTGTACAAAATAAGAACTCGATTAAAGCTGATGAAATTTTTGCAAAAAAATCCATATGACGCATTGTTATGAGTTGCGTACTCATACCACATTGGTTTCGAGAATGTTGAAAATTTGAACAAAAATAAGGTTGCTCCAAAATCGGTCGGGTTTTGACTCAAATGTGTGGGTTTATTCACGTGTACAAAATAAGAACCCGATTAAAGATGATGAAATTTTTGCAAAAAAATCCATATGACCCATTGTTATGAGTAGCATACTCATACCACATTGCTTTTGACAATCTTGAAAATTTGAACAAAAATTAAGTTGCTCCAAAATCGGTCGGGTTTAGACTCAAATGTGTGGAAATACATATATATTCACGTGTACAAAATAAGAACTCGATTAAAGATCATGAAATTTTTGCAAAAAAATCCATATGACCCATTGTTATGAGTAGCGTACTCATACCACATTGCTTTTGACAATCTTGAAAATTTGAACAAAAATTAAGTTGCTTCAAAATCGGTCGGGTTTAGACTCAAATGTGTGGAAATACATATATACTAACGTGTACAAAATAAGAACTCGATTAAAGATGATAAAATTTTTGCAAAAAAATTCATATGACGCATTGTTATGAGTAGCGTATTCATATCACATTGCTTTCGACAATCTGGAAAATTTGAAAAAAATTAATTTGGTCCAAAATCGGTCGAGTTTAGACTCAAATGTGTGGAAATACATATATATTCACGTGTACAAAATAAGAACTCGATTAAAGATCATGAAATTTTTGCAAAAAAATCCATATGACCCATTGTTATGAGTAGCGTACTCATACCACATTGCTTTTGACAATCTTGAAAATTTGAACAAAAATTAAGTTGCTTCAAAATCGGTCGGGTTTAGACTCAAATGTGTGGAAATACATGTATACTAACGTGTACAAAATAAGAACTCCATTAAAGATGATGAAATTTTTGCAAAAATATCCATATGACCCATTGTTATGAGTAGCGTACTCATACCACATTGCTTTTGACAATCTTGAAAATTTTAACAAAAATAAAGTTGCTACAAAATCGGTCGGGTGTAGACTCAAATGTGTGTAAATACATGTATACTAACGTGTACAAAATAAGAACTCGATTAAAGATGATGAAATTTTTGCAAAAATATCCATATGACCCATTGTTATGAGTAGCGTACTCATACCACATTGCTTTTGACAATCTTGAAAATTTTAACAAAAATAAAGTTGCTACAAAATCGGTCGGGTGTAGACTCAAATGTGTGTAAATACATGTATACTAACGTGTACAAAATAAGAACTCGATTAAAGATGATGAAATTTTTGCAAAAAAATCCATATGACGCATTGTTATGAGTTGCGTACTCATACCACATTGGTTTCGAGAATGTTGAAAATTTGAACAAAAATAAGGTTGCTCCAAAATCGGTCGGGTTTTGACTCAAATGTGTGGGTTTATTCACGTGTACAAAATAAGAACCCGATTAAAGATGATGAAATTTTTGCAAAAAAATCCATATGACCCATTGTTATGAGTAGCATACTCATACCACATTGCTTTGGACAATCTTGAAAATTTGAACAAAATTAAGTTGCTCCAAAATCGGTCGGGTATAGACTCAAATGTGTAGAAATACATATATATTCACGTGAACAAAATAAGAACTCGATTGAAGATGATGAAATTTTTGCAAAAAAATACATATGACGCATTGTTATGCGTAGCGAACTCATACCACATTGCCTTCGACAATCTTGAAAATTGGAACAAAAATTAAGTTGTTTCAAAATCGGTCGGATTTAGACTCAAATGTGTGGAAATACGTATATACTAACGTGTTCAAAATAAGAACCCGATTAAAGATGATGAAATTTTTGCAAAAAAATCCATATGACCCATTGTTATGAGTAGCATACTCATACCACATTGCTTTTGACAATCTTGAAAATTTGAACAAAAATTAAGTTGCTCCAAAATCGGTCGGGTTTAGACTCAAATGTGTGGAAATACATATATATTCACGTGTACAAAATAAGAACTCGATTAAAGATGATGAAATTTTTGCAAAAAAAATCCATATGACCCATTGTTATGAGTAGCGTACTCATACCACATTGCTTTTGACAATCTTGAAAATTTGAACAAAAATTAAGTTGCTTCAAAATCGGTCGGGTTTAGACTCAAATGTGTGTAAATACATATATACTAACGTGTACAAAATAAGAACTCGATTAAAGATGATGAAATTTTTGCAAAAAAATCCATATGACCCATTGTTATGAGTAGCATACTCATACCACATTGCTTTTGACAATCTTGAAAATTTGAACAAAAATTAAGTTGCTTCAAAATCGGTCGGGTTTAGACTCAAATGTGTGGAAATACATATATATTCACGTGTACAAAATAAGAACTCGAAAAAAGGTTATTAAATTTTTGCAAAAAAATCCATATGACGCATGGTTATGAGTAGCGTACTAATACCACATTGCTTTCGACAATCTTGAAAGTTTGAACAAAAATTAAATGGCTCCAAACTCGGCCGGGTTAAGATTCAAATGTGTGGAAATACATACATATTCACGTGAACAAAATAAGAACTCGATCAAAGATTATGAAATTTTTGCAAAAAAATCCATATACCACATTGCTTTTGACAATCTTGAAAATTTGAACAAAAATTAAGTTGCTCCAAAATCGGTCGGGTTTAGACTCAAATGTGTGGAAATACATATATATTCACGTGTACAAAATAAAAACTCGATTAAAGATGATGAAATTTTTGCAAAAAAATCCATATGACCCATTGTTATGAGTAGCGTACTCATACCACATTGCTTTTGACAATCTTGAAAATTTGAACAAAAATTAAGTTGCTTCAAAATCGGTCGGGTTTAGACTCAAATGTGTGGAAATACATATATACTAACGTGTACAAAATAAGAACTCGATTAAAGATGATAAAATTTTTGCAAAAAAATTCATATGACGCATTGTTATGAGTAGCGTATTCATATCACATTGCTTTCGACAATCTGGAAAATTTGAAAAAAATTAATTTGGTCCAAAATCGGTCGAGTTTAGACTCAAATGTGTGGAAATACATATATATTCACGTGTACAAAATAAGAACTCGATTAAAGATCATGAAATTTTTGCAAAAAAATCCATATGACCCATTGTTATGAGTAGCGTACTCATACCACATTGCTTTTGACAATCTTGAAAATTTGAACAAAAATTAAGTTGCTTCAAAATCGGTCGGGTTTAGACTCAAATGTGTGGAAATACATGTATACTAACGTGTACAAAATAAGAACTCGATTAAAGATGATGAAATTTTTGCAAAAATATCCATATGACCCATTGTTATGAGTAGCGTACTCATACCACATTGCTTTTGACAATCTTGAAAATTTTAACAAAAATAAAGTTGCTACAAAATCGGTCGGGTGTAGACTCAAATGTGTGTAAATACATGTATACTAACGTGTACAAAATAAGAACTCGATTAAAGATGATGAAATTTTTGCAAAAATATCCATATGACCCATTGTTATGAGTAGCGTACTCATACCACATTGCTTTTGACAATCTTGAAAATTTTAACAAAAATAAAGTTGCTACAAAATCGGTCGGGTGTAGACTCAAATGTGTGTAAATACATGTATACTAACGTGTACAAAATAAGAACTCGATTAAAGATGATGAAATTTTTGCAAAAAAATCCATATGACGCATTGTTATGAGTTGCGTACTCATACCACATTGGTTTCGAGAATGTTGAAAATTTGAACAAAAATAAGGTTGCTCCAAAATCGGTCGGGTTTTGACTCAAATGTGTGGGTTTATTCACGTGTACAAAATAAGAACCCGATTAAAGATGATGAAATTTTTGCAAAAAAATCCATATGACCCATTGTTATGAGTAGCATACTCATACCACATTGCTTTGGACAATCTTGAAAATTTGAACAAAATTAAGTTGCTCCAAAATCGGTCGGGTATAGACTCAAATGTGTAGAAATACATATATATTCACGTGAACAAAATAAGAACTCGATTGAAGATGATGAAATTTTTGCAAAAAAATACATATGACGCATTGTTATGCGCAGCGAACTCATACCACATTGCCTTCGACAATCTTGAAAATTGGAACAAAAATTAAGTTGTTTCAAAATCGGTCGCATTTAGACTCAAATGTGTGGAAATACGTATATACTAACGTGTTCAAAATAAGAACCCGATTAAAGATGATGAAATTTTTGCAAAAAAATCCATATGACCCATTGTTATGAGTAGCATACTCATACCACATTGCTTTTGACAATCTTGAAAATTTTAACAAAAATTAAGTTGCTCCAAAATCGGTCGGGTTTAGACTCAAATGTGTGGAAATACATATATATTCACGTGTACAAAATAAGAACTCGATTAAAGATGATGAAATTTTTGCAAAAAAAATCCATATGACCCATTGTTATGAGTAGCGTACTCATACCACATTGCTTTTGACAATCTTGAAAATTTGAACAAAAATTAAGTTGCTTCAAAATCGGTCGGGTTTAGACTCAAATGTGTGTAAATACATATATACTAACGTGTACAAAATAAGAACTCGATTAAAGATGATGAAATTTTTGCAAAAAAATCCATATGACCCATTGTTATGAGTAGCATACTCATACCACATTGCTTTTGACAATCTTGAAAATTTGAACAAAAATTAAGTGGCTTCAAAATCGGTCGGGTTTAGACTCAAATGTGTGGAAATACATATATATTCACGTGTACAAAATAAGAACTCGAAAAAAGGTTATTAAATTTTTGCAAAAAAATCCATATGACGCATGGTTATGAGTAGCGTACTAATACCACATTGCTTTCGACAATCTTGAAAGTTTGAACAAAAATTAAATGGCTCCAAACTCGGCCGGGTTAAGATTCAAATGTGTGGAAATACATACATATTCACGTGAACAAAATAAGAACTCGATCAAAGATTATGAAATTTTTGCAAAAAAATCCATATACCACATTGCTTTTGACAATCTTGAAAATTTGAACAAAAATTAAGTTGCTCCAAAATCGGTCGGGTTTAGACTCAAATGTGTGGAAATACATATATATTCACGTGTACAAAATAAAAACTCGATTAAAGATGATGAAATTTTTGCAAAAAAATCCATATGACCCATTGTTATGAGTAGCGTACTCATACCACATTGCTTTTGACAATCTTAAAAATTTGAACAAAAATTGAGTTGCTCCGAAATCGGTCGGGTTTAGACTCAAATGTGTGTAAATATATATGTATATACTAACGTGTACAAAATAAGAACTCGATTAAAGATGATAAAATTTTTGCAAAAAATTCATATGACGCGTTGTTATGAGAAGCGTATTCATATCACATTGCTTTCGACAATCTGGAAAATTTGAAAAAAAATTAAGTTGCTCCAAAATCGGTCGGGTTTAGACTCAAATGTGTGGAAATACATATGTATATACTAACGTGTACTAAATAAGAACTCGATTAAAGATGATGAAATTTTTGCAAAAAAATCCATATGACCCATTGTTATGAGTAGCATACTCATACCACATTGCTTTTGACAATCTTGAAAATTTGAACAAAAATTAAGTTGCTCCAAATTCGGTCGGGTTTAGACTCAAATGTGTGGAAATACATATATACTAACGTGTACAAAATAAGAACTCGATTAAAGATGATGAAGTTTTTGCAAAAATATCCATATGACCCATTGTTATGAGTAGCGTACTCATACCACATTGCTTTTGACAATCTTGAAAATTTTAACAAAAATAAAGTTGCTACAAAATCGGTCGGGTTTAGACTCAAATGTGTGTAAATACATATATACTAACGTGTACAAAATAAGAACTCGATTAAAGATGATGACATTTTTGCAAAAAAATCCATATGACGCATTGTTATGAGTTGCGTACTCATACCACATTGGTTTCGAGAATGTTGAAAATTTGAACAAAAATAAGGTTGCTCTAAAATCGGTCGGGTTTTGACTCAAATGTGTGGGTTTATTCACGTGTACAAAATAAGAACCCGATTAAAGATGATGAAATTTTTGCAAAAAAATCCATATGACCCATTGTTATGAGTAGCATACTCATACCACATTGCTTTTGACAATCTTGAAAATTTGAACAAAAATTAAGTTGCTCCAAAATCGGTCGGGTTTAGACTCAAATGTGTGGAAATACATATATATTCACGTGTACAAAATAAGAACTCGATTAAAGATGATGAAATTTTTGCAAAAAAATCCATATGACCCATTGTTATGAGTAGCGTACTCATACCACATCGCTTTTGACAAACTTGAAAATTTGAACAAAAATTAAGTTGCTTCAAAATCGGTCGGGTTTAGACTCAAATGTGTGGAAATACATATATACTAACGTGTACAAAATAAGAACTCGATTAAAGATGATAAAATTTTTGCAAAAATATTCATATGACGCATTGTTATGAGTAGCGTATTCATATCACATTGCTTTCGACAATCTGGAATATTTGAAAAAAATTAATTTGGTCCAAAATCGGTCGGGTATAGACTCAAATGTGTGGAAATACATATATACTAACGTGTACAAAATAAGAACTCGATTAAAGATGATGAAATTTTTGCAAAAAAATCCATATGACCCATTGTTATGAGTAGCGTACTCATACCACATTGCTTTTGACAATCTTGAAAATTTGAACAAAAATTAAGTTGCTTCAAAATCGGTCGGGTTTAGACTCAAATGTGTGGAAATACATATATACTAACGTGTACAAAATAAGAACTCGATTAAAGATGATGAAATTTTTGCAAAAAAATCCATATGACCCATTGTTATGAGTAGCGTACTCATACCACATTGCTTTTGACAATCTTGAAAATTTGAACAAAAATTAAGTTGCTTCAAAATCGGTCGGGTTTAGACTCAAATGTGTGGAAATACATATATACTAACGTGTACAAAATAAGAACTCTAATAAAGATGATGAAAATTTTGCACAAAAATTCCATATGACGCATTGTTATGAGTAGCGTATTCATACCACATTGCTTTCGACAATCTTGAAAATTTTAACACAAATTAAGTTGCCCCCAAATCGGCGGAATAAGACTCAAATGTGTGAAAATACATATATATTCACGTGAACAAAATAAGAACTCAAAAGAAGATGATGAAATTTTTGCGAAAAAATCCATATGACGCACTGTCATGAGTAGCGTACTCATACCACATTGCTTTTGACAATCTTGAAAATTTGAACAAAAATTAAGTTGCTTCAAAATCGTTCGGGTTTAGACTCAAATGTGTGGAAATACATATATACTAACGTGTACAAAATAAGAACTCTAATAAAGATGATGAAAATTTTGCACAAAAATTCCATATGACGCATTGTTATGAGTAGCGTATTCATACCACATTGCTTTCGACAATCTTGAAAATTTTAACACAAATTAACTTGCTCCTAAATCGGCGGGTTAAGACTCAAATGTGTGAAAAGACATATATATTCACGTGAACAAAATAAGAACTCGAAAAAAGATGATGAAATTTTTGCGAAAAAATCCATATGACCCATTGTTATGAGTAGCGTACTCATACCACATTGCTTTTGACAATCTTGAAAATTTGAACAAAAATTAAGTTGCTTCAAAATCGGTCGGGTTTAGACTCAAATGTGTGGAAATACATATATACTAACGTGTACAAAATAAGAACTCTAATAAAGATGATGAAAATTTTGCACAAAAATTCCATATGACGCATTGTTATGAGTAGCGTATTCATACCACATTGCTTTCGACAATCTTGAAAATTTTAACACAAATTAAGTTGCCCCCAAATCGGCGGAATAAGACTCAAATGTGTGAAAATACATATATATTCACGTGAACAAAATAAGAACTCAAAAGAAGATGATGAAATTTTTGCGAAAAAATCCATATGACCCATTGTTATGAGTAGCGTACTCATACCACATTGCTTTTGACAATCTTGAAAATTTGAACAAAAATTAAGTTGCTTCAAAATCGGTCAGGTTTAGACTCAAATGTGTGGAAATACATATATACTAACGTGTACAAAATAAGAACTCTAATAAAGATGATGAAAATTTTGCACAAAAATTCCATATGACGCATTGTTATGAGTAGCGTATTCATACCACATTGCTTTCGACAATCTTGAAAATTTTAACACAAATTAACTTGCTCCTAAATCGGCGGGTTAAGACTCAAATGTGTGAAAAGACATATATATTCACGTGAACAAAATAAGAACTCGAAAAAAGATGATGAAATTTTTGCAAAAAAATCCATATGACGCATGGTTATGGGTTGCGTACTAATACCACATTGCTTTCGACAATCTTGAAAATTTTAACACAAATTAACTTGCTCCCAAATCGGCGGGTTAAGACTCAAATGTGTGAAAATACATATATATTCACGTGAACAAAGTAAGAACTCGATTAAAGATGATGAAATTTTTGCAAAAAAATCCATATGACGCATTGTTATGAGTAGCGTACTCATACCACATTGCTTTGGACAATCTTGAAAATTTGAACAAAATTAAGTTGCTCCAAAATCGGTCGGGTATAGACTCAAATGTGTAGAAATACATATATATTCACGTGAACAAAATAAGAACTCGATTGAAGATGATGAAATTTTTGCAAAAAAATACATATGACGCATTGTTATGCGTAGCGAACTCATACCACATTGCCTTCGACAATCTTGAAAATTGGAACAAAAATTAAGTTGTTTCAAAATCGGTCGGATTTAGACTCAAATGTGTGGAAATACGTATATACTAACGTGTTCAAAATAAGAACCCGATTAAAGATGATGAAATTTTTGCAAAAAAATCCATATGACCCATTGTTATGAGTAGCATACTCATACCACATTGCTTTTGACAATCTTGAAAATTTGAACAAAAATTAAGTTGCTCCAAAATCGGTCGGGTTTAGACTCAAATGTGTGGAAATACATATATATTCACGTGTACAAAATAAGAACTCGATTAAAGATGATGAAATTTTTGCAAAAAAAATCCATATGACCCATTGTTATGAGTAGCGTACTCATACCACATTGCTTTTGACAATCTTGAAAATTTGAACAAAAATTAAGTTGCTTCAAAATCGGTCGGGTTTAGACTCAAATGTGTGTAAATACATATATACTAACGTGTACAAAATAAGAACTCGATTAAAGATGATGAAATTTTTGCAAAAAAATCCATATGACCCATTGTTATGAGTAGCATACTCATACCACATTGCTTTTGACAATCTTGAAAATTTGAACAAAAATTAAGTTGCTTCAAAATCGGTCGGGTTTAGACTCAAATGTGTGGAAATACATATATATTCACGTGTACAAAATAAGAACTCGAAAAAAGGTTATTAAATTTTTGCAAAAAAATCCATATGACGCATGGTTATGAGTAGCGTACTAATACCACATTGCTTTCGACAATCTTGAAAGTTTGAACAAAAATTAAATGGCTCCAAAATCGGTCGGGTTTAGACTCAAATGTGTGTAAATACATATATACTAACGTGTACAAAATAAGAACTCAAAAGAAGATGATGAAATTTTTGCGAAAAAATCCATATGACCCATTGTTATGAGTAGCGTACTCATACCACATTGCTTTTGACAATCTTGAAAATTTGAACAAAAATTAAGTTGCTTCAAAATCGGTCGGGTTTAGACTCAAATGTGTGGAAATACATATATACTAACGTGTACAAAATAAGAACTCTAATAAAGATGATGAAAATTTTGCACAAAAATTCCATATGACGCATTGTTATGAGTAGCGTATTCATACCACATTGCTTTCGACAATCTTGAAAATTTTAACACAAATTAACTTGCTCCTAAATCGGCGGGTTAAGACTCAAATGTGTGAAAAGACATATATATTCACGTGAACAAAATAAGAACTCGAAAAAAGATGATGAAATTTTTGCAAAAAAATCCATATGACGCATGGTTATGGGTTGCGTACTAATACCACATTGCTTTCGACAATCTTGAAAATTTTAACACAAATTAACTTGCTCCCAAATCGGCGGGTTAAGACTCAAATGTGTGAAAATACATATATATTCACGTGAACAAAGTAAGAACTCGATTAAAGATGATGAAATTTTTGCAAAAAAATCCATATGACGCATTGTTATGAGTAGCGTACTCATACCACATTGCTTTGGACAATCTTGAAAATTTGAACAAAATTAAGTTGCTCCAAAATCGGTCGGGTATAGACTCAAATGTGTAGAAATACATATATATTCACGTGAACAAAATAAGAACTCGATTGAAGATGATGAAATTTTTGCAAAAAAATACATATGACGCATTGTTATGCGTAGCGAACTCATACCACATTGCCTTCGACAATCTTGAAAATTGGAACAAAAATTAAGTTGTTTCAAAATCGGTCGGATTTAGACTCAAATGTGTGGAAATACGTATATACTAACGTGTTCAAAATAAGAACCCGATTAAAGATGATGAAATTTTTGCAAAAAAATCCATATGACCCATTGTTATGAGTAGCATACTCATACCACATTGCTTTTGACAATCTTGAAAATTTGAACAAAAATTAAGTTGCTCCAAAATCGGTCGGGTTTAGACTCAAATGTGTGGAAATACATATATATTCACGTGTACAAAATAAGAACTCGATTAAAGATGATGAAATTTTTGCAAAAAAAATCCATATGACCCATTGTTATGAGTAGCGTACTCATACCACATTGCTTTTGACAATCTTGAAAATTTGAACAAAAATTAAGTTGCTTCAAAATCGGTCGGGTTTAGACTCAAATGTGTGTAAATACATATATACTAACGTGTACAAAATAAGAACTCGATTAAAGATGATGAAATTTTTGCAAAAAAATCCATATGACCCATTGTTATGAGTAGCATACTCATACCACATTGCTTTTGACAATCTTGAAAATTTGAACAAAAATTAAGTTGCTTCAAAATCGGTCGGGTTTAGACTCAAATGTGTGGAAATACATATATATTCACGTGTACAAAATAAGAACTCGAAAAAAGGTTATTAAATTTTTGCAAAAAAATCCATATGACGCATGGTTATGAGTAGCGTACTAATACCACATTGCTTTCGACAATCTTGAAAGTTTGAACAAAAATTAAATGGCTCCAAAATCGGTCGGGTTTAGACTCAAATGTGTGTAAATACATATATACTAACGTGTACAAAATAAGAACTCAAAAGAAGATGATGAAATTTTTGCGAAAAAATCCATATGACCCATTGTTATGAGTAGCGTACTCATACCACATTGCTTTTGACAATCTTGAAAATTTGAACAAAAATTAAGTTGCTTCAAAATCGGTCGGGTTTAGACTCAAATGTGTGGAAATACATATATACTAACGTGTACAAAATAAGAACTCTAATAAAGATGATGAAAATTTTGCACAAAAATTCCATATGACGCATTGTTATGAGTAGCGTATTCATACCACATTGCTTTCGACAATCTTGAAAATTTTAACACAAATTAACTTGCTCCTAAATCGGCGGGTTAAGACTCAAATGTGTGAAAAGACATATATATTCACGTGAACAAAATAAGAACTCGAAAAAAGATGATGAAATTTTTGCAAAAAAATCCATATGACGCATGGTTATGGGTTGCGTACTAATACCACATTGCTTTCGACAATCTTGAAAATTTTAACACAAATTAACTTGCTCCCAAATCGGCGGGTTAAGACTCAAATGTGTGAAAATACATATATATTCACGTGAACAAAGTAAGAACTCGATTAAAGATGATGAAATTTTTGCAAAAAAATCCATATGACGCATTGTTATGAGTAGCGTACTCATACCACATTGCTTTGGACAATCTTGAAAATTTGAACAAAATTAAGTTGCTCCAAAATCGGTCGGGTATAGACTCAAATGTGTAGAAATACATATATATTCACGTGAACAAAATAAGAACTCGATTGAAGATGATGAAATTTTTGCAAAAAAATACATATGACGCATTGTTATGCGTAGCGAACTCATACCACATTGCCTTCGACAATCTTGAAAATTGGAACAAAAATTAAGTTGTTTCAAAATCGGTCGGATTTAGACTCAAATGTGTGGAAATACGTATATACTAACGTGTTCAAAATAAGAACCCGATTAAAGATGATGAAATTTTTGCAAAAAAATCCATATGACCCATTGTTATGAGTAGCATACTCATACCACATTGCTTTTGACAATCTTGAAAATTTGAACAAAAATTAAGTTGCTCCAAAATCGGTCGGGTTTAGACTCAAATGTGTAGAAATACATATATATTCACGTGAACAAAATAAGAACTCGATTGAAGATGATGAAATTTTTGCAAAAAAATACATATGACGCATTGTTATGCGTAGCGAACTCATACCACATTGCCTTCGACAATCTTGAAAATTGGAACAAAAATTAAGTTGTTTCAAAATCGGTCGGATTTAGACTCAAATGTGTGGAAATACGTATATACTAACGTGTTCAAAATAAGAACCCGATTAAAGATGATGAAATTTTTGCAAAAAAATCCATATGACCCATTGTTATGAGTAGCATACTCATACCACATTGCTTTTGACAATCTTGAAAATTTGAACAAAAATTAAGTTGCTCCAAAATCGGTCGGGTTTAGACTCAAATGTGTGGAAATACATATATATTCACGTGTACAAAATAAGAACTCGATTAAAGATGATGAAATTTTTGCGAAAAAATCCATATGACCCATTGTTATGAGTAGCGTACTCATACCACATTGCTTTTGACAATCTTGAAAATTTGAACAAAAATTAAGTTGCTTCAAAATCGGTCGGGTTTAGACTCAAATGTGTGGAAATACATATATACTAACGTGTACAAAATAAGAACTCTAATAAAGATGATGAAAATTTTGCACAAAAATTCCATATGACGCATTGTTATGAGTAGCGTATTCATACCACATTGCTTTCGACAATCTTGAAAATTTTAACACAAATTAACTTGCTCCTAAATCGGCGGGTTAAGACTCAAATGTGTGAAAAGACATATATATTCACGTGAACAAAATAAGAACTCGAAAAAAGATGATGAAATTTTTGCAAAAAAATCCATATGACGCATGGTTATGGGTTGCGTACTAATACCACATTGCTTTCGACAATCTTGAAAATTTTAACACAAATTAACTTGCTCCCAAATCGGCGGGTTAAGACTCAAATGTGTGGAAATACATACATATTCACGTGAACAAAATAAGAACTCGATCAAAGATTATGAAATTTTTGCAAAAAAATCCATATACCACATTGCTTTTGACAATCTTGAAAATTTGAACAAAAATTAAGTTGCTCCAAAATCGGTCGGGTTTAGACTCAAATGTGTGGAAATACATATATATTCACGTGTACAAAATAAGAACTCGATTAAAGATGATGAAATTTTTGCAAAAAAATCCATATGACCCATTGTTATGAGTAGCGTACTCATACCACATTGCTTTTGACAATCTTAAAAATTTGAACAAAAATTGAGTTGCTCCAAAATCGGTCGGGTTTAGACTCAAATGTGTGTAAATATATATGTATATACTAACGTGTACAAAATAAGAACTCGATTAAAGATGATAAAATTTTTGCAAAAAAATTCATATGACGCGTTGTTATGAGAAGCGTATTCATATCACATTGCTTTCGACAATCTGGAAAATTTGAAAAAAAATTAAGTTGCTCCAAAATCGGTCGGGTTTAGACTCAAATGTGTGGAAATACATATATATTCACGTGTACAAAATAAGAACTCGATTAAAGATGATGAAATTTTTGCAAAAAAATCCATATGACCCATTGTTATGAGTAGCGTACTCATACCACATTGCTTTTGACAATCTTGAAAATTTGAACAAAAATTAAGTTGCTTCAAAATCGGTCGGGTTTAGACTCAAATGTGTGGAAATACATATATACTAACGTGTACAAAATAAGAACTCGATTAAAGATGATAAAATTTTTGCAAAAATATTCATATGACGCATTGTTATGAGTAGCGTATTCATATCACATTGCTTTCGACAATCTGGAATATTTGAAAAAAATTAAGTTGCTTCAAAATCGGTCGGGTTTAGACTCAAATGTGTGGAAATACATATATACTAACGTGTACAAAATAAGAACTCGATTAAAGATGATGAAGTTTTTGCAAAAATATCCATATGACCCATTGTTATGAGTAGCGTACTCATACCACATTGCTTTTGACAATCTTGAAAATTTTAACAAAAATAAAGTTGCTACAAAATCGGTCGGGTTTAGACTCAAATGTGTGTAAATACATATATACTAACGTGTACAAAATAAGAACTCGATTAAAGATGATGACATTTTTGCAAAAAAATCCATATGACGCATTGTTATGAGTTGCGTACTCATACCACATTGGTTTCGAGAATGTTGAAAATTTGAACAAAAATAAGGTTGCTCTAAAATCGGTCGGGTTTTGACTCAAATGTGTGGGTTTATTCACGTGTACAAAATAAGAACCCGATTAAAGATGATGAAATTTTTGCAAAAAAATCCATATGACCCATTGTTATGAGTAGCATACTCATACCACATTGCTTTTGACAATCTTGAAAATTTGAACAAAAATTAAGTTGCTCCAAAATCGGTCGGGTTTAGACTCAAATGTGTGGAAATACATATATATTCACGTGTACAAAATAAGAACTCGATTAAAGATGATGAAATTTTTGCAAAAAAATCCATATGACCCATTGTTATGAGTAGCGTACTCATACCACATCGCTTTTGACAATCTTGAAAATTTGAACAAAAATTAAGTTGCTTCAAAATCGGTCGGGTTTAGACTCAAATGTGTGGAAATACATATATACTAACGTGTACAAAATAAGAACTCGATTAAAGATGATAAAATTTTTGCAAAAATATTCATATGACGCATTGTTATGAGTAGCGTATTCATATCACGTTGCTTTCGACAATCTGGAATATTTGAAAAAAATTAATTTGGTCCAAAATCGGTCGGGTATAGACTCAAATGTGTGGAAATACATATATACTAACGTGTACAAAATAAGAACTCGATTAAAGATGATGAAATTTTTGCAAAAAAATCCATATGACCCATTGTTATGAGTAGCGTACTCATACCACATTGCTTTTGACAATCTTGAAAATTTGAACAAAAATTAAGTTGCTTCAAAATCGGTCGGGTTTAGACTCAAATGTGTGGAAATACATATATACTAACGTGTACAAAATAAGAACTCTAATAAAGATGATGAAAATTTTGCACAAAAATTCCATATGACGCATTGTTATGAGTAGCGTATTCATACCACATTGCTTTCGACAATCTTGAAAATTTTAACACAAATTAAGTTGCCCCCAAATCGGCGGAATAAGACTCAAATGTGTGAAAATACATATATATTCACGTGAACAAAATAAGAACTCAAAAGAAGATGATGAAATTTTTGCGAAAAAATCCATATGACGCACTGTCATGAGTTGCGTACTCATACCACATTGCTTTCGACAATCTTGAAAATTTTAACACAAATTAACTTGCTCCTAAATCGGCGGGTTAAGACTCAAATGTGTGAAAAGACATATATATTCACGTGAACAAAATAAGAACTCGAAAAAAGATGATGAAATTTTTGCAAAAAAATCCATATGACGCATGGTTATGGGTTGCGTACTAATACCACATTGCTTTCGACAATCTTGAAAATTTTAACACAAATTAACTTGCTCCCAAATCGGCGGGTTAAGACTCAAATGTGTGAAAATACATATATATTCACGTGAACAAAGTAAGAACTCTATTAAAGATGATGAAATTTTTGCAAAAAAATCCATATGACGCATTGTTATGAGTAGCGTACTCATACCACATTGCTTTGGACAATCTTGAAAATTTGAACAAAATTAAGTTGCTCCAAAATCGGTCGGGTATAGACTCAAATGTGTAGAAATACATATATATTCACGTGAACAAAATAAGAACTCGATTGAAGATGATGAAATTTTTGCAAAAAAATACATATGACGCATTGTTATGCGTAGCGAACTCATACCACATTGCCTTCGACAATCTTGAAAATTGGAAAAAAAATTAAGTTGTTTCAAAATCGGTCGGATTTAGACTCAAATGTGTGGAAATACGTATATACTAACGTGTTCAAAATAAGAACCCGATTAAAGATGATGAAATTTTTGCAAAAAAATCCATATGACCCATTGTTATGAGTAGCATACTCATACCACATTGCTTTTGACAATCTTGAAAATTTGAACAAAAATTAAGTTGCTCCAAAATCGGTCGGGTTTAGACTCAAATGTGTGGAAATACATATATATTCACGTGTACAAAATAAGAACTCGATTAAAGATGATGAAATTTTTGCAAAAAAAATCCATATGACCCATTGTTATGAGTAGCGTACTCATACCACATTGCTTTTGACAATCTTGAAAATTTGAACAAAAATTAAGTTGCTTCAAAATCGGTCGGGTTTAGACTCAAATGTGTGTAAATACATATATACTAACGTGTACAAAATAAGAACTCGATTAAAGATGATGAAATTTTTGCAAAAAAATCCATATGACCCATTGTTATGAGTAGCATACTCATACCACATTGCTTTTGACAATCTTGAAAATTTGAACAAAAATTAAGTTGCTTCAAAATCGGTCGGGTTTAGACTCAAATGTGTGGAAATACATATATATTCACGTGTACAAAATAAGAACTCGAAAAAAGGTTATTAAATTTTTGCAAAAAAATCCATATGACGCATGGTTATGAGTAGCGTACTAATACCACATTGCTTTCGACAATCTTGAAAGTTTGAACAAAAATTAAATGGCTCCAAACTCGGCAGGGTTAAGATTCAAATGTGTGGAAATACATACATATTCACGTGAACAAAATAAGAACTCGATCAAAGATTATGAAATTTTTGCAAAAAAATCCATATACCACATTGCTTTTGACAATCTTGAAAATTTGAACAAAAATTAAGTTGCTCCAAAATCGGTCGGGTTTAGACTCAAATGTGTGGAAATACATATATATTCACGTGTACAAAATAAGAACTCGATTAAAGATGATGAAATTTTTGCAAAAAAATCCATATGACCCATTGTTATGAGTAGCGTACTCATACCACATTGCTTTTGACAATCTTAAAAATTTTAACAAAAATTGAGTTGCTCCAAAATCGGTCGGGTTTAGACTCAAATGTGTGTAAATATATATGTATATACTAACGTGTACAAAATAAGAACTCGATTAAAGATGATAAAATTTTTGCAAAAAAATTCATATGACGCGTTGTTATGAGAAGCGTATTCATATCACATTGCTTTCGACAATCTGGAAAATTTGAAAAAAAATTAAGTTGCTCCAAAATCGGTCGGGTTTAGACTCAAATGTGTGGAAATACATATGTATATACTAACGTGTACTAAATAAGAACGCGATTAAAGATGATGAAATTTTTGCAAAAAAATCCATATGACCCATTGTTATGAGTAGCATACTCATACCACATTGCTTTTGACAATCTTGAAAATTTGAACAAAAATTAAGTTGCTTCAAAATCGGTCGGGTTTAGACTCAAATGTGTGGAAATACATATATACTAACGTGTACAAAATAAGAACTCGATTAAAGATGATGAAGTTTTTGCAAAAATATCCATATGACCCATTGTTATGAGTAGCGTACTCATACCACATTGCTTTTGACAATCTTGAAAATTTTAACAAAAATAAAGTTGCTACAAAATCGGTCGGGTTTAGACTCAAATGTGTGTAAATACATATATACTAACGTGTACAAAATAAGAACTCGATTAAAGATGATGACATTTTTGCAAAAAAATCCATATGACGCATTGTTATGAGTTGCGTACTCATACCACATTGGTTTCG
Organism: Philophylla caesio; assembly: GCA_963971545.1. Taxonomy (NCBI): domain Eukaryota; kingdom Metazoa; phylum Arthropoda; class Insecta; order Diptera; family Tephritidae; genus Philophylla; species Philophylla caesio. The sequence continues at coordinate 22,642,014 of OZ020609.1, read as the reverse complement.
AGAATGTTGAAAATTTGAACAAAAATAAGGTTGCTCTAAAATCGGTCGGGTTTTGACTCAAATGTGTGGGTTTATTCACGTGTACAAAATAAGAACCCGATTAAAGATGATGAAATTTTTGCAAAAAAATCCATATGACCCATTGTTATGAGTAGCATACTCATACCACATTGCTTTTGACAATCTTGAAAATTTGAACAAAAATTAAGTTGCTCCAAAATCGGTCGGGTTTAGACTCAAATGTGTGGAAATACATATATATTCACGTGTACAAAATAAGAACTCGATTAAAGATGATGAAATTTTTGCAAAAAAATCCATATGACCCATTGTTATGAGTAGCGTACTCATACCACATTGCTTTTGACAATCTTGAAAATTTGAACAAAAATTAAGTTGCTTCAAAATCGGTCGGGTTTAGACTCAAATGTGTGGAAATACATATATACTAACGTGTACAAAATAAGAACTCGATTAAAGATGATAAAATTTTTGCAAAAATATTCATATGACGCATTGTTATGAGTAGCGTATTCATATCACATTGCTTTCGACAATCTGGAATATTTGAAAAAAATTAATTTGGTCCAAAATCGGTCGAGTTTAGACTCAAATGTGTGGAAATACATATATATTAACGTGTACAAAATAAGAACTCTAATAAAGATGATGAAAATTTTGCACAAAAATTCCATATGACGCATTGTTATGAGTAGCGTATTCATACCACATTGCTTTCGACAATCTTGAAAATTTTAACACAAATTAAGTTGCCCCCAAATCGGCGGAATAAGACTCAAATGTGTGAAAATACATATATATTCACGTGAACAAAATAAGAACTCGAAAGAAGATGATGAAATTTTTGCGAAAAAATCCATATGACGCACTGTTATGAGTTGCGTACTCATACCACATTGCTTTCGACAATCTTGAAAATTTTAACACAAATTAACTTGCTCCTAAATCGGCGGGTTAAGACTCAAATGTGTGAAAAGACATATATATTCACGTGAACAAAATAAGAACTCGAAAAAAGATGATGCAATTTTTGCAAAAAAATCCATATGACGCATGGTTATGGGTTCCGTACTCATACCACATTGCTTTCGACAATCTTGAAAATTTTAACACAAATTAACTTGCTCCCAAATCGGCGGGTTAAGACTCAAATGTGTGAAAATACATATATATTCACGTGAACAAAGTAAGAACTCAATTAAAGATGATGAAATTTTTGCAAAAAAATCCATATGACGCATTGTTATGAGTAGCGTACTCATACCACATTGCTTTGGACAATCTTGAAAATTTGAACAAAATTTAAGTTGCTCCAAAATCGGTCGGGTATAGACTCAAATGTGTAGAAATACATATATATTCACGTGAACAAAATAAGAACTCGATTGAAGATGATGAAATTTTTGCAAAAAAATACATATGACGCATTGTTATGCGTAGCGAACTCATACCACATTGCCTTCGACAATCTTGAAAATTGGAACAAAAATTAAGTTGTTTCAAAATCGGTCGGATTTAGACTCAAATGTGTGGAAATACGTATATACTAACGTGTTCAAAATAAGAACCCGATTAAAGATGATGAAATTTTTGCAAAAAAATCCATATGACCCATTGTTATGAGTAGCATACTCATACCACATTGCTTTTGACAATCTTGAAAATTTGAACAAAAATTAAGTTGCTCCAAAATCGGTCGGGTTTAGACTCAAATGTGTGGAAATACATATATATTCACGTGTACAAAATAAGAACTCGATTAAAGATGATGAAATTTTTGCAAAAAAAATCCATATGACCCATTGTTATGAGTAGCGTACTCATACCACATTGCTTTTGACAATCTTGAAAATTTGAACAAAAATTAAGTTGCTTCAAAATCGGTCGGGTTTAGACTCAAATGTGTGTAAATACATATATACTAACGTGTACAAAATAAGAACTCGATTAAAGATGATGAAATTTTTGCAAAAAAATCCATATACCACATTGCTTTTGACAATCTTGAAAATTTGAACAAAAATTAAGTTGCTCCAAAATCGGTCGGGTTTAGACTCAAATGTGTGGAAATACATATATATTCACGTGTACAAAATAAGAACTCGATTAAAGATGATGAAATTTTTGCAAAAAAATCCATATGACCCATTGTTATGAGTAGCGTACTCATACCACATTGCTTTTGACAATCTTAAAAATTTGAACAAAAATTGAGTTGCTCCAAAATCGGTCGGGTTTAGACTCAAATGTGTGTAAATACATATGTATATACTAATGTGTACAAAATAAGAACTCGATTAAAGATGATACAATTTTTGCAAAAAAATTCATATGACGCGTTGTTATGAGAAGCGTATTCATATCACATTGCTTTCGACAATCTTGAAAATTGGAACAAAAATTAAGTTGCTCCAAAATCGGTCGGGTTTAGACTCAAATGTGCGGAAATACATATATACTAACGTGTTCAAAATAAGAACCCGATTAAAGATGATGAAATTTTTGCAAAAAAATCCATATGACCCATTTTTATGAGTAGCATACTCATACCACATTGCTTTTGACAATCTTGAAAATTTGAACAAAAATTAAGTTGCTCCAAAATCGGTCGGGTTTAGACTCAAATGTGTGGAAATACATATATATTCACGTGTACAAAATAAGAACTCGATTAAAGATGATGCAAAAAAATCCATATGACCCATTGTTATGAGTAGCGTACTCATACCACATTGCTTTTGACAATCTTGAAAATTTGAACAAAAATTAAGTTGCTTCAAAATCGGTCGGGTTTAGACTCAAATGTGTGTAAATACATATATACTAACGTGTACAAAATAAGAACTCGATTAAAGATGATGAAATTTTTGCAAAAAAATCCATATGACCCATTGTTATGAGTAGCATACTCATACCACATTGCTTTTGACAATCTTGAAAATTTGAACAAAAATTAAGTTGCTTCAAAATCGGTCGGGTTTAGACTCAAATGTGTGGAAATACATATATATTCACGTGTACAAAATAAGAACTCGAAAAAAGATGATGAAATTTTTGCAAAAAAATCCATATGACGCACTGTTATGAGTTGCGTACTCATACCACATTGCTTTCGACAATCTTGAAAATTTTAACACAAATTAACTTGCTCCCAAATCGGCGGGTTTAGACTCAAATGTGTGAAAATACATATATATTCACGTGAACAAAATAAGAACTCGATAAAAGATGATGAAATTTTTGCAAAAAAATCCATATGACGCATTGTTATGAGTTGCGTACTCATACCACATTGGTTTCGAGAATGTTGAAAATTTGAACAAAAATAAGGTTGCTCCAAAATCGGTCGGGTTTAGACTCAAATGTTTGGGTTTATTCACGTGTACAAATAAGAACTCGAATAAAGATTATCAAATTTTTGCAAAAAGATCTATATGACGCATTGTTATGAGTTGCGTACTCATACCACATTGTTTTCGACAATCTTGAAAATTTGAACAAAAATTAAGTTGCTCCAAAATCGGTCGGGTTTAGACTCAAATGTGTGGAAATACATACATATTTACGTGTGTGGAAATACATACATATTCACGTGTTAGACTCAAATGTGTGGAAATACATACATATTTACGAGTACAAAATAAAGATTATTAAATTTTTGCAAAATAATCCATATGACTCATGGTTATGAGTAGCGTACTAATACCACATTGCTTTCGACAATCTTGAAAGTTTGAACAAAAATTAAATGGCTCCAAACTCGGCAGGGTTAAGATTCAAATGTGTGGAAATACATACATATTCACGTGAACAAAATAAGAACTCGATCAAAGATTATGAAATTTTTGCAAAAAAATCCATATGACCCATTGTTATGAGTAGCGTACTCATACAACATTGCTATCGACAATCTTAAAAAATTTAACAAAAATGCAGTTGCTCCAAAATCGGTCGGGTTTTTATTCAAATGTGTGGAAATACATATATAATCACGTGTACAAACTAAAAACTCGATTAAAGATAATGAAATTTTTGCAAAAATAATCCATATGACCCATTGTTATGAGTAGCGTACTCATACAACATTGCTTTCGACAATCTTAAAAAATTTAACAAAAATGCAGTTGCTCCAAAATCGGTCGGGTTTTTACTCAAATGTGTGGAAATACATATATAATCACGTTTACAAAATAAAAACTCGATTAAAGAAGATGAATTTTTTGCAAAAAAAATCCATATGACGCATTGTTATGAGTAGCGTACTCATAAAACATTGCTTTTGACAATCTTCCAAATTTGAACAAAAACTAAGTTGCTCCAAAATCGGTCGGGTTTAGACTCAAATGCTTGGAAATACATATATAATCACGTGTACAAAATAAAAACTCGATTTAAGATGATGAAATTTTTCCAAAAAAAATTCATATGACGCATTGTTATGAGTAGCGTACTCATACAACATTCCTTTTCACAATCTTAAAAATTTTAACAAAAATTAAGTTGCTCCAAAATCGGTCAGGTTTAGACTGAAATGTGTGGAAATTTATATATAATCACGTGTACAAAACAAAAACTCGATTAAAGATGATGAAATTTTTGCAAAAAAAATCCATATGATCCATTTTTATGAGTAGCGTACTCATACAACATTGCTTTTGACAATCTTAAAAATTTGAACAAAAATTAAGTTGCTCCAAAATCGGTCGGGTTTAGACTGAAATGTGTGGAAATACATATATAATCACGTGTACAAAATACAAACTCGATTAAAGATGATGAAATTTTTGCAAAAAAAATGCATATGACCCATTTTTATGAGTAGCGTACTCATACAACATTGCTTTTGACAATCTTAAAAATTTTAACAAAAATTAAGTTGCTCCAAAATCAGTCGGGGTTAGACTCAAATGTGTGGAAATACATATATAATCACGTGTACAAAATAAAAACTCGATTGAAGATGATGAAATTTTTGGAAAAAAAATCCATATGACCCATTGTTATGAGTAGCGTACTCATACAACATTGCTTTTGACAATCTTCAAAATTTGAACAAAAATTAAGTTGCTCCAAAATCGGTCGGGTTTAGACTCAAATGTGTGGAAATACATATATAATATGACGCATTGTTATGAGTAGCGTACTCATACAACATTGCTTTTGACAATCTTCAAAATTTGAACAAAAATTAAGTTGCTCCAAAATCGGTCGGGTT